>VYZR01014262.1:0-13906 GCA_013400675.1 Oxylabes madagascariensis
ATTATGTCTGGGTCACATTTCTTCTCTTGGCTACAGCCTCAGGATGGTTCCGATAATTAAACACCATATCGCATCATCATTTTCTACAGTCATCAGTACAGTCACCACCACTCAGGATAAAGTTGCCCATCCCATTAACATCGTCTGGAGTCCTTTTTTTATCAGAGCAGTAGCTGTACAGGCCATCACTATGCAACGTGTATTGATCACAGTCAAGCATCGCCACAACACATACCTTGCAAACTGACCAAGCAGGCATATTTAAAAGCCCAACAGATTTTCAGGGATGGGCTGTCACACTTATTTCTCAACTGGAAGCATTTACTGAAGTGAAGAGTTACTGGTGTTTTCACCTTCTAAAAGAACACTGAATACGAATCATCCTGTGACTACACATTTAGTAAGGGCAAACAACTCTGCAACTCAGGACAGCAATCTCTTCCAGTGTAGTATTTTATTTAGCAAGGAGTCTTGCTTTACCCAGAAAGAGTAAAACCCAGAGTAACATCTAGGGCACTGAGGGCATTATCACCAGCAACTTTCAGAGTTGGTATTTAGAAAAATGGGTGCTGCAGATTTGATTGACTCTTCTTCATCAAACTGGGATGACCATCCAGGGCTTCAAAATAGTACCAGTGTTTCCCACAGATGGGGCAGAGCTCATGGCTTCACACCCTAAGGGCACACTGACCTCACCTGATACAAAGAATAGACTCTTCTAATGCAGAAGAAGGTCAAACTGTTCTCCCACTGAAACAAAATTATTTAACATGAGACAGGGCAGTTGGATGAAATTAAAGTACTTAATGACAAAAAGCTATTTTCCACATGAAAGGATTACTTCTCCCTTCCCCCAGATAACTACTGGAGAGCACTATTTTTGCATTTGTATAAAATCAAAATTGATGTCTTTGGCAACCTTCCTGCAAAACCAGCTGTGCAGTTTAATTAAGGTATCACTGAGCACACTTAAACACTGTAAATAAGACCATAATAGCAAGAGCCAGACATTTAAGAGAATAGACCCCTATCAAGAATTACAAAAATGGAGAATAAAGCTTTGAAGAAACAAATTTTTAAAACTGTTCACCAGCTGGAAATAATGTACATTACAATCTCCTTTTCATTTGTTATATTTTTCATGGAGACGGCAAAAACATTTGTAAAATGAAGTTGAGCTTAATAGCATGCTTGATTAGCTAGTCAAAAATATTACAGCTGCATGGTTATGACCTATTTTTCTAACAAGGCAAAAAACCCACTGAGAGACATAATTGCAGCTTCCTGGGAGAGGAAAGGAATGCATTACACTGAAGGAATATAGAATAAGGGAGCCCAGAACGGGACCAAGCACTCCAGATGTGGCCTCACCAACGTCAAGTACAACTCCCTCAAACTGCTGGCACCACTCTTCCTAATAACAGCTCAGGATGCCATTAGTTTGCTTTTCAGCAGAGGCATTTTTCTGGCTCACGTCCACCGTGGTGTCCACCAGGACGCCCCAAGTTCTTTTCTGCAAGGCTGCATTCCAACAGCTGGACCCCAGCATCTACTGGTGCATGGGGTTGTTCCACCCAGCTGCAGAACTTTGCACTTCCCTCTACTGAATAGCACAAGGCTGCTCTTGACTCATGGCTCCAGCCTGTCAAGGTCCCTCCGAATGGGAGCCCAATCCTTTGGCGTCCCAGCCACGCCTAGATCCTGCCTATGTCTCACCCTCCCTGATGTTGCACAGCCTGCTGACTTCCTCTCAACTTCTCCACCTGGTGACAGCTTTTCCATAGCTGCACATCTCCTCCATAAAAGGCGGCCATCTCTCTCTACCTCAGGATAGGGAGCAGCTCTGGGCACTTTGAGCAACCTGACTCTTGCATGACTGCCTTCCCAATCTGAAGCTCTGTCTGGGCTAAAACCTCTGCTCTGAGGGACAAGTACTCTTGTCCTGAAGAATGCACACTGTGGCACATTGCCACCACATCTGAAGATTTACGTTATTCTGAACTCAGATGAGGATCCCTTCTTTGCACCGTTCCAGAGAAACTACTACATCTGTTGGCTGTGTCTGACCGCTCCTAATGAGCAGCAGCTCCAAAGGTGGCTAAGGACACCCTTGGGTCAAGAGCAGCTGACAGCTTCTCAGAAGCCACGATGACTTCCTAAGGCCAAATTCCTGTGGCTCACCTCACCTTTACGTTACACACAGCAGTGGGCACCCTCAGTTTCTCAGAGAGTTCCCAGATGGGCCCTGTCTCCCTAAGTTGCCAAGGAAAAACCCAGACTGCTGTGCCTGTTCACTGCCTCTGGTAGCTGTGCTCACAGAGAGTTGTGCTCTAGGCCTGGCTCTCACACAGACCTCCCCACAGCCCCCTGCTAAAAGTGAGCATGACTGCCCCTAATCTGGGGGCAGGGAGATGGCATGTCATTTTGCTGTATCATACATTCATTCAGGCTTACTTAAAAGACACGCTGCCTCAACAATTTAATGAGACTGGTCAGATGACATTGAATTTATTTGATTATGCTTTAGGATCAGTTTCATTTTATTCATTTGGCAAAAACTGGCTCAGCCTTCCATCTGAAGGAAATAATAACAAAGATGTGTTTTGGAGTTCCAGAATGTAAAAGAACAGTTGTAGGCCTAATACTATTCCTCCCAATTGCCGAATGGCAAACTAAATTTTAAGAACTAATTCTCTACATCACCTATCCGGTGTTATAACTTAAATCCCCACAAAAAGCAGTGAATAAATTAAAACGCTTGGATATTTGACTGTTCATTTTTCTACCAATATCTTCAAAAATTAATTAAAAAGGAGAGCTAAGTAGCCTTATGTCCATCCTCTCGTGTTACGTGGCCCAGAAGATTCTGACTGATTCTGAGCCTTTGTGAATTGAACTGAGGATCTCAAAAAAGCCACGGGAAGGCAGAAAAATCTGCTCTAACAAGCCACAGCAGTATGTCAAAGGGTCATTGCTGATTCTTCTGCTATATGGATCAACACAGCAGGAAACTCATCGCATTTCCACCAACAAGTTATAAACCACCATCAATCTCAACATGCAAAAAACTGCAAGGAAATTTTTGTAAGTCATTGAAAAATCAAACTTTCAAAGAGACAAGCTACAGTATTTGCTCACATCCTCATCGAGGTTTTTGAAACAAACTAAACAGGTAAAAGAGAAGTAGCTTAATTGCAGTAGTGAAAATTATGCAAGCAGTCACACCCTGGAATACTCTCCAAAGTGGTGGTGGCATAATTCACAGTGGTGGTAGCATAATTCACAGAACCTTTCTGCCAACTTACTTAAAATACTATTTTTACTTTCATAGTTCATTGTGCTGTAAACCAATGTTTGCCATCAATGCAACAATTTTGAAACATGCAATTTTATTATGTTCTTGCACTCTCACATACAGATGCAGTCTGTGTCTTGTTCACAGTAACTGAACAAGGGTAAAGTCAGAGATCTCAGTTTCCAGGGTATCAGTCTAAGGCTAGACCCAAATTTGCTTAAACTTCTTGAACTACTATCTATACACAAATGTCTGCCTGTAAACAGTTAGAAATAAATGTTTATCAATGATCTCTTTGCTTGCTTCCTATTTTTAAAGCACTTATTTCCTAATAAAAGCAGAAAATATACAGTGGGGCAGGAATTACACTCAGGTTTTTTTTCATTCAAGTCACTTGATTGGAAGAAATCTACAGCCACAGCAACATGGTAAAGTTGCAGTCATTATGCTTCTAAGCTAAAGGCTAGATAAAATTGTTAAGTATTCACAGGCAGCTACGCTATCCAATTTCTCTGTTGTTTGCAGCTTCATTTTCAGAGAATAATAGAAGGGTTTGGATTGGAAGGGACCTTTAGAAGTCACCTAGTTCCAAAAACCCTACCACAGGCAAGGAACCTTCAACTAGACTGGGTTGCTCAAAGCCTCATTCAACCTCACCTTGATCATTTCTAGGGATGGGACATACACAACTGCTTTGGGCAAGCTGTTCCAGTGCTTCACCACCCCCACAGTAAAGAATTTCTTCCTTGTAACTAATCTAAACTGACCCTCTATCCCTTGTCCTATCACTACAGGGCCTGCTTAAAAGTCCCTCTCTTGCTTTCCTGCATTCCCCTTTAGGTACTGAAAGGTGCTCTAAAGTCTCCCCAAAGCCTTCTCTTCTCAGGCTCTAACTCAAAGAACTCTGTTAGCCTGTCTTCACAGCAGAGGTGCTCCAGCCCTCTGATCATCTTCCTGTCCCTCTGAACTCACTCCAATAGGTCCACGTCCTTCTTACGTTGGAGGCCCCAGAGCTGGACACATACTCCAGGTGGGAGTCTCACAAAGACAGAGTAGGTGAGGAGAATCACCTCCCTGGACCTGCTGACTACATTTCTTTCCATGCAGCCCAGGATACATTTGGCTTTCTTGTCTAAAGTGCACATTTCTGGATCAGGTTGAGCTGTCAATCAACACCCCCAAGTCCTTTTCCTCAGGGCTGCTCTCAATTCATCCTCTGCACAGGTCGTATTTTATATCCATCTCCAGCAGTCACACACCTACCATCATCTCAGTTGGTAGAAGAAAAACGCTGCCATGGGGATTTCTGAGTTCCTTGTCCCACTAGCAAAACATTTTTCCCATGGTTATTGCAACAGTCCACCCACACAGACAATTTTCCTTGTGAGACAGGCCTAATCAGGTTACTAAAGACCTTGGAAACCTTACATTTCAAAATATTTATTAAGGCCAGCTTCTGCCGTCATTGTAGCAGCACTAATGGGCTGCTACAAAACCAGGGGTAGTACACTTGATTCCACAGATCAGCTTCAGCTTGTCTCCCCACTCTTCTCACTGTTTTTGTAGTCAGGGGGTAGGTGGAGAGCATATGTAAGTTATTTATTAAAATACTTCATGGCCTTTATTGAAGCATGAACATCAGAAACTCAGTTCTTCATAGTATTCATGCTTTTCTTTAGCAGCTGTGCTCCTTACAAAGTGGTTATTCAGGTGCTTCAAAATGCAATGAAGCCATCCGTCTTTGCAGAGGTTTGTGCTGAGCCCTGTAACTCATCTCTTCTGAAGCTCTACAGTGTCCGAGTAAGTCTACCTAAATCTACCTACTACTGTAACCCATGTAAATCCACTGCTATTGCTTTAGCATAGCAGTCATTGAGATGAATCACAGAAGTCTTCTCTAGCTGCACACCTAAGTCAATACCCAGAGTGGAAGAAACCAGAGAGATGTGAATCCATTCACCATGCTGAAGTATCTACAGGCTCAAGCAAAGGAATGAATAACCACAATGGTCACAACTCTATTCATGTTCCCTCTAGGCACAAGTGTTTTTCTGTCTGATACTATGAATATGAACAGAAGAAAGAATGAAGGGACAAACCATCTCAACCAAATGGTCAGAGTTTGGTTCTTCACAAGGTTTTTCTAGAAGCTTAAGCTGCAGCAAAATTATTTAATGTCATTGTGTGATGCTGGCACACAGTGCTACCAGACAACAGTGCAATGTGTCAGAGAACACATTCAAAGAAAGTGGGTATGGGAAGAGGTCTAAGCTTTCTAAGCTGCATAGATACAGAAATTTCAGTCTCTTTGAGAGAGATCACAAGCAAAAAGAAGTATTTCAGTTTCTCCAGTATTTGATTATGTGGAAAGGTGCACGCACAAAAACCAAATGCAATGGCTGTTCTTGATTAAATGTTCCCTTCGTTTTCCATCTACCACAATCTTGGAGACCAAAGCAGTAAATCACAAACAATTCTCTTGCTTTCCACAGCTCTCAAAGACTTGCACAGATACTTCAAAGAAGGTAACAAAAATAGAACTATTTTATTTGTTTCTCAGTACAATTTCTGAATTTTTGACTTACGAAAGTATTTCAAGGTCTCTTCTATTTGCTCAGTTGTTAAGTCAATATTCGCATCAGGGGAAATGAGAGGTGTGTGAAGCCAGTCGTCGTGGTCATAACCGTAGATTGTATCTGCTCTTAGCTTATAATGAGGCAGCTGCTCTTCCAGGAGACTGATGATTTCAACTTCAGGAAGATTGGTACTATTGCACACATCTGTTAAGGGAAAGGGAACAATCTCTGTTAGTTACCTTGAGTAACACACCTACAAGCTTTCCAAGACTTCAGTTTGTTTTGATAACAACAAGATTTTGCTGCATATAAAGAACAGCTCAATACAAATAAGTTTAGAAGACATGCCTGGCAAATTATCCCAAAATATTGTATATGCTAGTAATACAAGGGCATGCTCTCTTAGTGACAAAAAGCCTCACCTCTAGAAGCAGGGACATCTACTGAAGAATAAATGGGTCAGGGTGGGGAATAGAAAGCCAGTTACAACTGTAGTATGAAGAATGTATTAATGCACAGAGGAATGTACATTTTTGATGTTCTACTTCACAGATCATTTTTAGCTTGCAAGACTTACGTATCTCCTTGGTCTTGGACTACAATTTAGTACCACTGTATTTTTTTGCCTTTGCTGCTGGCAGATTTTTCTCAAGAAACAGAAATCCAGGATTGCAATAGCAAACAGTGTCACAGTTCACACCTAAGACACACTGGTAAAAATGATTACAGGAACTTCCAGGGCACCTCTTGACTTGCTTTCTGTGCGGCAGCCCCTCATGCTCACAAATACATCAAGTTTGCACACAGTTCTAAAAATGGATACCAACAGCCAGCAACAACTGCAAAAATGTGACAAATAAAATTAGAGCTTTAAATTTAGGCCAAGAGGTAGCTGAAAAGTTTTAACACAAAAAACCCCAATTCAAGGTAGAAACTTTTTTACCATGAGGATGGTCAAACAGGGGCACAGGGAGTCTAGAAGTCAAGTAAACAATGCCATGAGCACTTACTCTGAAAGACCTGCTTTTAGCAGAAGTCAGAACAGATTACCTCCTGAGGTACCTTTTATTATTATAATGAAGAATTTTGAGAGTGTATCAATACCCAAAACAGTCATCATAGTTCTAAATATATGTTTAATTATCATACACAATTAAATACAATGTCATGCTAAATATTTATCAAGAAACTGAGCAACCCATGGTATGTTTTCCGTAAATACTTAGTACATCAATCTGTACGTTTTCCATTTCCACACCAGTACAAAGCGAAAACACCACGGTCCAGCACAACCCCCACCCCCACACTTGGAAGTAAGGAAGAGCTAAGCCTTTTTTGGAAGAGCAATGCACCAGAGCTCCCTCTTTAACCAGTGTCATAGCTTTTGCAACTACCTGAGACTCACTCCAGAGTAAACAGCAAAGACTGTCAAGGCCCTGAGTGCTCCCATGTCCCTTTACACTGCCATGACCAGGCTCCTCATGGTCCCCAGCCAGCACATTCTGCCGGGGCCCCATGTGCACCCCAGTCCCTGGTCCTGCCCTGTGCAGTGCTGTAAGCAGGCCTGCGCCCAGCTCTGCTCCCAGTTGACACTGACTCATTGTCCAGGCTTCCCGGATTGCTGCCATTTGTCTGATGATCGACCCCGGGAGAGTCAATCTGAACCACTGCTGCCAGCACCTTTGCTCTGCTTGGGAACAAAAGGACTGGGCTGTGCCAACAAGGATTGTGCCCTTCCCATCCTGTCAGCTGCCTGTAAGGCAGCCCTGCTCTTGCTGTTTCCTGACAAAGGCACCAATTTTTGTAAGAGAAACTTATTCTTGCTGGATTGAGGTAGACCTGCAATTCCACTGTAACTTAGTGGAACTCCCCTCTGTCAAAGAAGAGGAGGAAGCAGAGAATAGGGAAGTAACATATTCTTCTCCATACATCATTAATTATCTGGTTTTTTTACCTTTCTAAGCCAGAAATTACATTGTCAAAAGCATTCCAAGCACTAAAAATTGCAAGAACATTACTATTCTATCAAACAACAGAGCAGAGAATACCAAGATGAACTCAAACTGTCAATCTCCTGCCTACATACTTTACAAAACTCGAATGACTAGAACTATAATCCACTTGGGAAAGTTGTGTTATACTTTATGGTTCGAGGAGTCTGCTATTACCTATCAGGAGCTATTCTCCTCTACCCTCATCCAGACTGTTCTGCTAACTGTTATACATATGTGAGTGTTTTCCAAGCCTCCCTGCAGCCAGAAGCCCACACGTGCATCTGTTTTTATAGAGCTCTGTGCAATGCGAGAATCATTCTGCACACATCATTTTAAGAGATCCTTGCAACCTTCTCAGAGGGAAATCTGGCTTACACCGAGAAACAAGATCTGCTTCCCATGCTTTGAAAGACAAGAGTCAGCCTGTAACTAAAAACTTTCTTTTTCCCTGGCTATCTTTTTAATGGCTGAGAGCATCATCTCAGTGCCTGCAACCATCTCAGTGCAGAAAAGACAGCTGATATTCCAAAAAACACCTGCTGACATCCACTAGACATTCAAAAACCTTTCTGTGTACATATACACATAACAGAATTTTCTTTTATACGTCTATCTTTAGATTATCTAATTGCTCTCAATCTCAAGAACATGGAGTTGATTTTTTTCATTGGGGTTGTTTTGGGGAAGTTATTCTGGTCGAAATGTAAGTTTTTCTCTTCAGAAAAATGCAAGAATCTACCCAGCCCAAGATGGTGGTCTTGGGAACAAAAAATAAAATTTTTGAAAAGTTCAAACCTTTTGTGTTTTTCTCTTTTTTATTAGGATTCCGAAAGAAACAGACTGCATAGTTGAGTTGAGAAAGCTGTACAGATAAATAAATTGGCTTGTTTTATCCCAAAAACTAGTGAAAAATGAACACGAAGAGACCAATAAAACAGGAGGAGAAAAAAAAAAACCCATATAGTTTTATTGTGGAAAAGAAATCCACTAGAATGTGAAGGTCAGGCAGTAAAGAAATAAGAATTATCATGGAAGACAAGTCAACCAAGAAAATTTTTCTACTCTACCATAAAACAAATCCTGAGCACTTCTAAGCAATTCAACAGGCCTAATAACTGGAAAAGATATTAATGAGTAATTGGAAAGGAAACTTTTTATGATGCTATTATGATGCTGTTGTCACTAACTTCTACTGCAATTTTAAAATCTGTATACCAGCAGGAAATACGAACAGGCTCTGATGTAATTGCCTATTTAGAAAAACAGGACACCATAATTACACTTGGTCATGACTAAATATTAGTTCACCACTTAAATCGTGGCCATATTCTCAGTGCTACAGTCACACAATCTCTCCCCCTTCACTTTTCCTCCCCTTCCTTTCCTGAGATGCACACATTTGTAATGAGAAGATATGCAGACTATCCTCCAACCTCAAACACCAGGTATATTTTTTATAAGACCATAATTGTGTTTCCACAGATGCTTTTTTATTATTTCTGATTATAACTGCAAAGACAAACAATTAAGTAACTTCTCTACCAAGAACACCCAAGGCATCATCTGTGATTGTGATTTATGATTAAGTTCACTGATATCCAACAGATATAAAAGCACTTCCTGTTCTCCTAGGTGGTACCTTCATTTTATTGAAAAAAATGTAACACCTTACACTTAAAACAATTAATTGATAATTAATTAAAAAATGAGACAACAAAATGTAGCTGAACCACATCCTTTTGAGTTGCTGTTACGGATTCTGGGATTCGCAATCTAAGCAATTTTCAACTTTCAGTTCTCTGGAAAACACATTTGGCAAACAAATTTCTACAAGCAGATCAAAACCAACTTAAATAGTAAATAAACTATGAATTTAGTAAAGCATGGATCATTCCAGGTTCTGCTAATGCACATGCAACTCTATAGCTCTCAGCATTTCATAGAAATAATAAAATATTTTTTTAAACTAATAAATTTCACTCTTTTTCATACTATTTTTGAAAGTAACATGTTCTACTGCTTTAGTTTCTTCTTAGCTTAAGTACATGAACACCCAGCTCACTTGTTGTGTTGCAAATACGTATTTCTCCATGCCCTGTTCCTCAGGAAATGAAGGTCTGCTTTGCAGTAATTTTTGACAACATTCCTCCTCATGCTCTCTGTTTTCTAAATGAGATTAAAACAAATGTTTTCAAAGACTTTTGTCCTGGTTAGCTTCTTGGTACAGTTTCTAATCTTCTCTTTCCATAAAGAAGATACAAAACAGGCAGAAGACTCCAGCTGAGCTCTCCTCTGCCTATTTCTTCCCACTTCAGCATCCCTTGGGTAGTTATTAATGGGTAACCTACTAGCTTGTTTTGTATCTTTTCATACATTAGCATTGAGTGGGCGGTGTGTTTCTCCCTTTCTGGACATATTAAACCTCTCTATCCCATGCCTCTAAACTTAATATAGCCACAAGTTGCACCGGTTATTTCAGCTTGCTTATATTTCCTTAAAGGAATTTTATTATGCTTGCTGATCTAGGTACCTTTGACTATTTAATCAATTCCCTTTCTTTTAGGCACATCTCTATCCATAAATAATGCTCTAAATATAGTAAACTAACTCTTCACTGTGGAGACTGAAGTGGGAGGATGGCTTCTCCCTTCCCCCCCCTTTTCTTTTTTTTTTACATGCAGAGAAAGAAATAATTTGCAGGACAACCATGTGCATGTGAGGATAAGAGTACACTTGGTTATTTTCAGATGCACACTTACATCTTTCTGCTGCTGACAAGTGAGCAAGGAGTTGATCACAGAGAAAATGGAGTGAGAAGTCTAAAACAATAGGAGCTGACTGTATGGAGACAGCACAACTCCTCAAGGAATGCCTGCCCCCCTCTGCACACAACACAGAGATCACAAGGCAATGTGTGGGGTGGACACCCACTGTCCTTTGCATCCTGCACTCACACAGCCAGACAATACATTAGGTCACTTCCCATAAAGAGTTACATACATACTTAGCTGTCAGTGTTGCTTGGATGGGTGGAACTATGCCAGCATCTCATAAACAAGCAATTCAGACTCAGCCAAACTATCTTCAACTGCAGCTAAGTCCAACATGAACCACAGGCAGACAGCTTTGAAAATCTCATTCCACTTAACATGGTCACCTAAAAGCATCTCATCTGTCAATCTCTATTCCCTACCAGGCTTTTGGGTTTCACCTGTTTATGGCTATAGATGTATCTTACTGTAGGAAAGAAAAACCTAGCTTTGCTGATAAAGAAGGAGCACTTACTCAACTTCAGCACGAACTTCACATTAGAACTAATGATAAATTCAGAAAATGAACCTAGAACAATGAGAAGGGACAAGGACGTGGGGAGTGCGGCGGCCAACAAGGAACACCCCAAAACATACAGAAAGCACGCAGAGAAAATGAACCATACAAATCTCAGAGCCTGGTATCTGCAGGGGCCTTTAAGACACAATGCAAACAGCTTATCAGTACAGCCCTCACAAAGAACATAAAATATATAGTTTCTGCCTGTCTGCATTCTGGTTCAAACCAGACCTGATCTTCATGGTTTTACCGATTTGCTTGTGAGCAGAGCTCGCCTCCCACGGTTAAAGGACTCCCAGGCCCCCACAGAACCTGCGGCAGTACAAGCTGCCACCTGCCGGCAGAACTGCCTTCGTACCCAAACCCCCAAATCCCACAGGCCATTTTGCCAGCCAGTTTCCCGCTTTCAGCCCACTGCTATAAGTGGAAAAAACAATCGCTCCTAAACCCAGCCCTGCCAGGAACCATGCTAGGGTCAGGGCTCTGCTCAAGAAGGGATGTGCCAGAACACACAAGTCATCACAAGAAAGACCACAAGAAAACTACCCAGAGACAGTATAATCCCAGAGCACAGTGCCCCTGAGTTGCAGTCCTGATAGAGGCCAGTTGCTTGCAAACTGCAAAAAGTGGCTGTGCTACTCAGAAGTGCCTCCTCTGAGCAAAGGGAAACAACTGCTGAACAGAAGTGGTGCGTGCAGCAAAACAACCCCACTCTGGGTGTGACCTTAGGGAAGTGCTGGGCTGCTTGGCAACCTTCAAAACACAAGCTTTGGTCATCAGGTTGTATCACATGCCCACCCTGAGCATCTTCCAGGAAACTCCGCCGCTGCATTTTCCAGGAAACTTCACCGCATCAAGCCCCGGCAACTGGTGCTCAGCCCACAGCCAGAGAGGAGCAGTCTAAATATCCTCTCCTTCTTAAACACAAACAAAGCAAACAAGGGAAAAAAAAACCAAACCCAACAGCAAACAGATAAATGCCTCAGTAGCACTCTCAGGCAAATCTTTCATTTCTTGCAAAAGAACTAAAACATCATAACTTGTCACTACCTTTTGAGGCAGCTGAGGAAAGAAAAGTAGATACAAGCACAGTAACAAAAAGAGACAAGAGAAACAAGGAAACTCTCTGAAGAAAGCTGGAAGACTAAAGAAATCTACTACGCTACTTCATGGTACCACACACTCCTCTTTTAGTTTTCAGTCCTGTCCTATTTCCCACACACATAATTACACTCACCCTTGACACTTAACTCTCTCAGAGTTTTTTTAAGTTCCTCTGTTTTAAATCTTTGAGAATGGACAATAAATAAATAACAATTCCAAAAAATAGAAAGCACACAATACCTGCAAAGGGTAACTTCCAGTACTGGCTCCATACTAGTTAAGTAAAAGTAAGGTTCTCTGCAGAAAAGGGCTACAGCATGGAGGCTAAAGTCCAGCCACATATAACACAAGAAATCGAAGTTCATCAAGTTGAGGCTATTCCATGCCAAATATCAGAACATTTTGACTGATAATTTTGCTAATCTCTCTGACACTGAGATTAGTCACCTAACGTAGATGAACAAGCAGCCAGGAGGCCATGACTACATTACCATTCCCCTTTTTCTTGCTTCCTTTGATGGAAGCAAGAAGGATAGTCTTTCTCTAAATGTTGTTAAAGCAGATATTTCCTGGCTGCTTGGAACAGACCAACAGCCTCATCTTCCCCATGCTTTTTGTCCATTTAGACAGTGATGGATCACTCCAAACAGATCCACATAAAAATGAAAAGCAGAGGGAAGAAAGTTCTACCACACAATTAGGCTGCTACCTACGCTACTGAAGATGAAAACATGGCCTGTAGTCATTCATTATTTGAGTTCTATAGGCCCACATAGACACAGTCATGAAGTATTGACTGAGGTCTATAATTACAATTTCTTGAGCATTATTTAATAAGTACATGCATATGTACAGAGCAATAGGCAAAACCCCAGAACATACCATATTTCTATTCAGTGTCAGTTCTAGGATGCCCAAAATGTGGTTAACTGTACTGAAACTGTACTGAAGTCTTTCAAATAATACTGCTGAACTCAGGACATGTGTTGCAATGCAAAGCAAGTGGTTAGCTTCTCGGGCAAAGAAAAGAAAAAAGAAGAAAAAAAAATCCAATTCACTGACTTGTCCAAAGGGAAAGATGACCTTAGCATCCTTATACATCTGAAGTCTTACTACTGGCTGCAAAGCCAAACATCTGGAAGAAAAGCCCTTCAACATGAAAGCTGATCCATACCTCTAAAGCTCAGACTCCTCAAACAGCTGTGGCAGCTTCTCTGACTCAACTGGTATGGCATGACATGATTTGAAATTGCAAGTCCTGTCACACACCTTTAACCAAAGTTGTTTAAGCAGTGGTTCTTCTGCCTCTGAACATGGAAAAAACTGCACAAAATCCCAGCTTCCACGGGAAAACAAAAAGACTCCATGCCAACCTCTTTTTGGCTTGGCCAAACACACCTGTTAAAGACTAGGAAAAAGTTGAGAATGTCAAAGCTAATGCAGATGAAACCCCTGCAAAGTACAGTTCCAACATGAGGAATGCCATTGGTTACCAGGTTGAAGTCTCCCTGCTTTGGTTCCATCCTATATACACATTCCTGCTAGGTATAAAACCTGAGATAGATTTGGTCCATTAAACTATTAGGACCCTACAGTACACTACGCCA
>VYZR01014265.1:18600-41289 GCA_013400675.1 Oxylabes madagascariensis
AGAGATTTTGAAGTTCCATATCACATAGAATTAAGTGTTGGAAGCAAATTTTCATCTCTGATGGTCAGACCTGCTGTAGCTATAAATGAACTATAAATGGTTTGGCATTTTGTTTAACCTCAAGGACATTTTAACCACTTATTACTGACTAGAAAAATAATTTTAATTTAATAGTACTGAGCCTGCTGGATGCATGTGCTGGTGTTAAGATAGAGGATATGGGTTGGTGAGTAGCTGAACTAGATCTTAAGTTGCTGCTAGTGCATGGAGTCACTGAGACTTTTCTTTTCAGTTTTGGGTAGAACATGGACTTACTTGGTCTAAACTGCCTTTTAGCATGGTTTATCTTTCACTTAGAGTAGATTGAAAGTAACTGAAAGAGAATTCAGCATCTCTGCTGGCAGCCAGTAACTTGTGCTGGAGCTCATTTCCATCTGATACTCCTGTTCTTAGTACCTGCCACAGCTGGCTGAGTAAGTGCAGTGTTCCTGATGCTTGGGAAAACTCTTAAAGCAGTTTGAAATGGAGCTGTAGGCACTGTGGGATGCAGAACTGAGAATGCAGCCTGATGTCTTCCTAGATTAAAAAAAAAAAAAAAGAAAAATTAAAAATGGAAAGTTAGTGATTCCCACAATATCCTCCATCATTTTAATCACATTAACACTCAGACTGGAATGACTCTGGATGGCAGAATTAGGAAACTGGATTTGGTATACATGTACAGAAACATAAAGTAAGAGATATTCACAGTTACAGCTGAAACCACTGTTAGGTACTTTAAAGCTCTGGGCTGCAAATGAAAACAGAAAGCTCCTGTTATTCCTGCTTTTCCCCGCAAGGTGCATTTCTCATGCAGCTCTCTGTGTGGGAGCCTGGAGAGTTCTCTCTGCTTTTCTACAAGGAAGGGGAAGTATTTGAGTAGTTGCAGCCCAGGTACGTAGATTAAAACGAAACTATGCCCCAAACAACCCCAAAACTACACAGGAACAGTGTTGTGTGCTGCTTGTCAGACATGAGAAGCTGTTTGTGTAGGCCCTGGGGAAATACTGGCGCAGTAACACACAGGCTCATGTGCAGAACTGTATTCTCAGGGAATTGAACCCTAATGCAGTTCTGGATGAGGGTGTCAGCATCTGGCACTGGCTCCTTATTAACAGCTCTTTGAGTCTGCCCTCCCTGGCCTCCTTATGGGTCAGATATGCCACGTATTTCAAAATTCCAATGTTTATTCTGGAGGAAGCAGGGAATGAGTAAATGAATTGCCAAAAGCAGGTTTTAAGGAGTAATGCTGGTACTTAGGAACAGTATGTGTGTTGTGTTTTGGAGATGTGGTTTACAGTTCCATGACAAGGTGGAATTGATCTTGTCTGCTGTTACAGGGCAGACACAGTGAATGACAGTGCAATCTATAAAGCCATGTTATTGTTTTGGTAACAACAGAAATATGGACCATGCAGAAATCATTCTATTAAAAAAAAAGATATTTGGTGTTGTATCAGCCTTTCTTAAATGTTGAAGTTTTCCCATGAGCCTGCTTTAGAAATAACAGCAAAGCAACCATGATTTTTCTTCTGTCTCCATTTCTCTTCTCTTTGGCAAGTAAAGCAGTTTTTTGCGGGAAAACATTAGTGAAATGGTCTTTGTTGATATGGTACCTCTGTTCTCTCACTGAAGTGCAACTGCTGTGTAATTTTGGTTGTACATCATTTTGCCTTTTCCTTCGTCCGAAGGAATTCTGTTTGCTTCCTCCCATTAGATAAATGAGGACAAATCTGTAGGTTGGGAACAGGGGAAGATTCAGAGCACTGGGCCCAGCCTGCCCATTGTATACGTGGGCAGCACAGCAGAAATGACAAGGCTGGTTCAAAAGCAGCATGGAAAGATGAAAAAGATGAAGAGAGAGCAGCAGACATGAAGGATGCTGTTTTGCCTGAGGAAAACACTGCTATCCATAAGATATTTAAAGACAAGACTTGTGTACAGGATGAAGGGATCTCAGAAACAAAACACAGATGGCTTCTAAGCTCTGAAACACAAACAGCTGCTGAATCCTGGAGGTTACTCAACTTCATGGGGCTTTCACATTTGAGACTGTATGCCTATCTTTATAAAAACCCCTTGTATTCAGCCAACTTGTATCCAGCTGAACTGTGGTTCAGAAACCAAGAGGTGTGATACTGCAAGAAGATTGGAGGCTGGTTTTACATTTGTGCTCGTAAATGCTCCTCTCAAAGTGGGCAGCACTGCTGGCACATAACTAAAGGTGTGGGTGCTGCTTGGGGAATGACATCCTTTTGTAGAAGGCTTTTGAGAGGTCTTACACCTTGATTGTTTTTTTATTTCTGAGGGGAATCCTTCATAGTTTTAGGGACGGTGATGCTCCAGTACAGCCCCAGCAAGTCCGTGCTAGCAGCTGACTGGGAGGGCAGTGGCTGATGAAGTGGGGAACAGGGCCAAGAGTTCGGGGGACCCTGAGGAGCTGCAGAAGAGCGTTGTGAGGTTCTGATCCTGCCCCTGGGGTGTGACAGCTGTGCAGGAGGACAGGCTGGGGACTGACTGCATGGAAGGATTTGCAAGGCGCTGGAAGCGGAATTTGCGTCAGCAGCGTGTCCTTGTGGCACTGAAAGCCGGCCTCTCCTGCTGGGCTGTACCAGCACAGGCACGGCCAGCAGGGACAGGGGAGGGTGATGTTCCTCTTTTGGGTACCTGGGGACACATCTGGAGTGCTCTGCCTGGTTTGGGCTCTCTGGGACTTAATAAGGATTGTGTCAAACTGAGCTGGCCAAGGTGGTCAGGGCTGAAGCGTGTGATGTGTGAGGAGATGCTCAGGGAGCTGGTTTTGTTCATCTGGTAGAAAAATGGTTCATGGGAGGATCCTAGAGCTGTCTTCAGCTACTGGTGAGAGCATGAAGATAGCCAGGCTCATTTTGGGGGAGAGCTGAGGATAGGATAAAAAACAGGAAGGGAAAATCCTGTTAGGGGGAAAAAATTGTAATGAAGTTAATCAGTCATTGCAGCAGGGATCCAGTCTGAAATGTCCATCCTTGGAGATACTCAAAGTATAACTGAATAATTCCCTGGGCAATGTGGTCTCTGCTGAAGTTAGCCCTCCTGTGAGGGATTTGGGGGATGACCGATGGACCTTGCAGAGGTGCTGTAGATCCACAATTCTTTTATATGCCGTGGAGAACTGTTCTAGCAGAGACATGGAAATATTGCTTGACCAAAGAATGTAGTTAAATATGTCACCAGGACTGGAATGTATTCTCTGAGGAAGACCTCCTGTACCAGAATCCCACCAAGGATTTCACCACATGGAGGAAATGGAGTTAACAGGAGTTAGAGAGCTGTCCTTGAGAATGTGTGTGAACCTGGACTGAAACCACCCCAAGAATTTTGATATTTAATGGGTTGGAGAAGACTGCTTTGCTACTTTTCTGAGAAATAGAAATTAAGGAGAGATTGACAGGAAATATGTTGATTGTTGGGGATGTACGTCCTCTAATTTGAGGACTTCTCTGGCACCTTTTAAGCATCTAGAGAATAAGGGAAGAAAAGAACTCAGACATTACAGAAAAATTTTTGACTGAGCAAGCAGTTTAGAAATACTCACAGAACATATTTAATTCAAAGTGTTGAATTTGTATTCAGAAATAAATGTAGAGGAAATAAGCTGAGGATGCGGGAGGAGAAATTTGACTTCCTAAACGTAGCTGGTAAAAGCTTTGGGTAAATATAATTGCTTTCATGTTTTTTTTCGTGTTGCCTTGCAGCTAGGTTTGAAGATTCTCCTGCTCTGCCCCTAAAGCTGAATAGAGACTTGCTTTAATAAAGCAGCATCAATTTTGCTGTGTTCCATATTGCTTGGATGCAGAGGGAGGATCCTTTCCTCCTCGAGTTCCCCAGTGCTACCAGAGTTATATTGGTGTGGGACTGCTGGGCTCCCCTCGAGCTGCCCCACTGCTGCTGCCTGGGGTTTGTGGCCTCTGTCCTCTTCTTTGAATATTGGCCTTTGAGATCTGTCCCTCTGCATGCAGGGTGAAAAAAACCCCTCCTGTAAAATCTGCATTAACAGCGAGAATACAAGCAGTGATACTGGCTGGGAAATAGAGTGAAGCTTGACTTCAAAAAAAACTTAAAATACCCAAAAAACTCAAACCCAACTAAACAAAAACAGTCAAACCCAACCCCAACCAAACAAGAACAATCCCACAAACCACCAAACAACTTTTTTTTGCTTTATACCATGGGAAAACAATTCCAAAATTTAGGAGAACTATAAAAAGTTATTTACTTGACATGACCAGCAACAGATGCATTTACGCATTAAGAAATACTCCTTTTAAAACATGGAACCGTTCTCTAAAATCTGCATATACATCTGCAATAAGTCATGAAACAAAAAAATCATTTTCGTTGGGTCTAGATAGTGATGGAGCCTTTCTTTCATGTGAGGTACAGTTTTACTTCATGATGAAAAATGGGTCTGGCACGGAGTTCATGTCCACTTGTGTTCAGGGTGTCGCTCTGGGGATGCTCAGCACCAGCTGGGTGCTCGTGCTCCTCTCTCGTTGCTCACATTTAATTCTGTCAGCCCAGGTTAGGTAACTTCCAAAATCTGAGTTTTCATCGGAGTCATTCAGGTTTGCTATTAAATTTCATGTGAGCCAACAAAGCCTTTCCAGGCAGGCCTGACATTTTGGCAAGGCCCCAGGAGGATTTTTAGCTGGTGCCAAATCTTTTATTTTTCTCGGCTATCAATGAAGCTGTTGTGGTAATGTGGGTTTTGTGAGCTGTGAGAATTTATGCGCACAAAGGGACCTGCTCTTTGCAGGGAACACTGGGAGCCCTGAGTCCAGGAGGAAGGGTAATTAAAGTTAATGAACCAGGGTAACCTTTCCATGGTGATGACCACTATCCTGATGGTAGGTAAGGGTCAGGGACTAGTCCTATTTTATAATCGTGCTCTAACTCCACGCTTTAATTGGTGTTGGATTAAAAATTGGCCATTACCTCCGTAATAGAAGTTGTTTGTAGATTTTAAAGGAGTTTTTCAAAGCTCTGCAAGTCTTGAGGAGCTTGTTCTTCTTGGACTTGGCTTTGTGCTGTGTTTTAATGGCAGTCTAAAAATGATGTATTTTTAGAATTTGAGACCAGATAGTGCTATTTCTGTAATGGAAGCGGTTTGGTTATCTCTCCATGGCAGAACAGAAACTCCTTTCTTAAATACTTCCCCTCTTCAAAGGCTTCATCTGGTTTTATCAGTGAGTCTGGGAAGCCTTAGAACTTGCTGTATGCAGAGCAGTTGTGGGTTTGAGGTGACAGCCCTGAAACACTGACTTAAATTTGTGACTCTTCTACTCACTGGCTTTTGTGGCATCAGGTAAGCTACTTTATGCAAGACATTTCCCTTGAAGAGGATTTTATAGTTGATTTTTCTATCTAGGGGATGGGCTACGCAGAAAAACTCTGCTGCTCCTATCTCCAAAATCTTGTTGATGCATAAATCCTGCTCCAAACAGGGCACAGGCTGAGATGTCATTGATGGACTACATGCACAGGATCCAAAATGTTAAATATTGTTCATTTGTCTGTCTGGAATTTTAATCAGAAAGCTGTGGGTTTGATTGCCTCTTATGTAAATGTAGAAATAGAAAATGACTCTGAGAATTGGCTGTCTATCAATCCTAAAATCTTCCATTACTAAACCAAACCACATTTTTGTCTTGATGACTAGTTCCATTCAAAGAGGAGTAGTGTTTTAAGTAAAAAAAAAGAGTTTAAATTTCTCTCCTGATAGTTTGTCTTTGTCACAAATATTTTGTAGGTATTAGCCTGTTTAAACACGTTCTCTTTCTAAAATAAAATTAACTTTTTTTTTTTTTTAATAGAAACTGTTTATTTGTTTGGTGGCTGGGATGGAACTCAGGATCTGGCTGACTTCTGGGCATACAGTGTGAAGGAAAACCAGTGGACCTGTATATCCAGGGATACTGAGAAAGAGGTAAGTTCTGCAAACATCTATACTTTTAAAAATACATCAATGGTTGTCCTCAAAAATGCCCCTACTAAAGTACTTGTGTTGAAGTGCAGTATAAGGTGAGAGCCACAGAGTTCAGACCTTCAAGTTCTGAAGACTTTTGAAATGCTTATGTGGGGAAAATATGAGCTGGAGGTGCCTTTGAAGTGTTAAGATTCTTGGAGGGGAAAGGTTTGTTTCTCAAAAGCAGAAATGATCGGCCAAAAAATCAGCTCAGCAAGCAGAGCACAAGTTAAATAATTTGGTGTGGCTGACCAACCAGACTTATCACAGGATCACAGAATGTTTTGAGTTGGAAGGGACCTTAAAGATCATCCAGTTCCAGCCCTGCTGCCATGGGCAAGGACACCTCCCACTGAAAGGTTCCAAGAATTTGCTAATGAACATTTCAGACCCAATCCTGGTGTTGGGGCTTCAGAAACAAATTGTTTATTTTTTTAGCTTTTTTTAGCGTCAAAAATGAATAGAAATGGACAACTACCAGATGTAAATCTAGAGGACAGGGGTTACTGCCAAGGGCTACACAACCCCGAGAGCTTTCGTGGAATTCATTTGAACCATTTTCCTTGGCCTGTTTTGCTCAGTATTTGACGTATGAAACCAAAAATGAATGTAGCTTGGGTTATAGGATGAGACAAAAAAGTCCCAAGACCTTTGGCTTGTGTAATCATTTCACTGTACACTGAAATCTTCTAGTTCTGTGTGGTTATTGTATTTTTAGTCATTTGTTTGTCAGAGGAAAATGCATGCCACCTCTTCTTGGAGGTATGAAAAGTTTGAGATGCCACCACTTTTTGACAAATTCAGGAATTGATTTCCTCAGCTATTTGAAAACAGTATAAAAATATCTTGTTTCTCATTTCTATTTCTCATTTTCTTGTCATGGCTAATTTTGTGAGCTTCCTTACCAGATTAAATAACGCTTTAATATTCTCATTTTTTCATGGCAAAGGTTTTTTTAGCGGTTGTAATCAAGTAGGACAAATAGCCTGAGCTGAAAGAAAAAAAGAATAAAATCTCACAGGCATTTCCTGTAGCCCTCAAATCTCTGTGACGTGTACTTACTGATTGGAACATCCTTTACAAAATGGGCAATAACAAAACTGAACGTGATGCTCTGGTTTCTGTCATAACAGAGCTGTGGAGAGGTAAAATTGTTATATTTATGTGCTGTTTAGTCAAAAACGGGCTGCTGTGTTTCCTTCCTGCACAAACCGGTCAGTCTGATGTTTAAGGGATTCATTTCCTTCTTGCTGGGGTTATGCCACATCCAGTTGAGTTTCTCCAAAGTTTAGGAGGCCTGGCTGGGATGTTTTCTCTCCAGGTCCCTCATGCCTGACTTCAGCAGGGTATGACTGGGATGGGAGGAAGGAGGGATGCACAAAAGGAGAGCTGTGGAAGAGATACAGTAGAAGAATTGTGAGTTGATGTGATTAAATGATTATAAAGGGATTTTGGAGGGAAACATGTTAGCAGAGTGTTGTGGAAGCTGAGGATATTCCAATGGAAGATGGGAAGGGTCCAGCAGGGAGAGAAAGAAAGAGGAGTTTTTTAAAAGTGGAGACTTGTTGAATGTCTGAGGAATTTTGAAGAAGGGATCTGCTTAATAAAGAAAAGTGTGTAGAAACGTGGGTGGCTTTGGAAAGGGAATTCTGGAAGGACTCTGAGTGACAAACTTGTGAGGTGGGGCCCCTGTGAGCCTTGTGGAGTTCAACAAGGCCAAGTGCAAGGTCCTGCACATGGATTGGGGCAATTCCAAGAACAGATGTGGCCAAACAGAGAATGGATCCAAGAGCAGCCCTGAGGAGGAGGAGGACTTCGGATGTTGGTGGATGAGAAGCTCGACAGGTCTTGATGATGTGGACTTGAGCACTTCTGCTCTGGAGCCAGGCTGGCAGAGCTGGGGCTGCTCACCTGGAGAAGAGAAGGCTCCAGGGAGAGCTCAGAGCCCCTTCCAGTGCCTAAAAGGGCTGCAGGAGAGCTGGAGAGGGACTTGGGACAAATCCTCTTTCCCCCAGGACAAGGGGGAATTACTTCCCACTGCCAGAGGGCAGGGATGGATGGGATACTGGGAAGGAATTCATGGCTCAGGAGGGTGGGCAGGCCCTGGCACAGGGTGCCCAGAGAAGCTGTGGCTGCCCCTGGATCCCTGGAAGTGTCCAAGGCCAGGTTGGACAGGGCTTGGAGCAACCTGGGATAATGGAAGGTGTCCTTGCCCATGGCAGGGGGTGGCACTGGGTGGGCTTTAAGGTCCCTTCCCACCCAAACCATTCCATGATTCTGTGATACATTCAGCAGTGTTCAGGACGCCTCCTGAAGTGTAGTTCAGGGTTTTGGTGACTTGCAGAGGCGCAGTGAGCTGGCAGCTGCTGTTCTTGGAAACCAGCAGCGGGTTGTGGTTTTTTTTTTTTTCCAAAGAGATCTGGATGAAACCTGATTTAGAAATGAAAAGGTCAATCTCAAATGTTTAGAAGTAAATTCAAAAACAAAGAACTCCAGATGTTTCTCTAATAGGGACATCAACTGCTCAAAACAATTTGCAAAAAGGAAATGTCTGTTGACATGGAATTTTAAAAAATATTCAGAGTAGATTGCAGTAGAGCCTAATCTTGTTTTGTTGTATTGTGCTAGTTCTGCTTCTGGCTTTTTTATTCTAATTAATCAGTGACAGTGGTTAAATTAGCCACTCAATAATTAAACTTGAGTAAGAATGAAGTACGGTGAAAGTTGCATCCTGTCCAGTGTTACTGTAGGAATAATGCACAGTAATGCTTTTGGCATAAGGGTACTGGGAGCTTCTGTTGCAGTGCATTGGGAAAACCTTGTGTGACCTTTTTAGAAAGCTTTTTTGCTGCTGTTTGTCCCAGTGAGGTGTCTCTTTGTCACCTGAAGTTGCATTGTTTGCTCTTTTAACAGTTAGACCACCAAAGCTGGTTTTCCGTAGCTCTTTTTCATGGAATCATTGAACAGTTAAGTTGGAAAAGCCCTCTAAGATCGACTCCAATTGTTCTCCCAGCACTGCCAAGGCCACCACCAAACCATGTCCCCAGCTCTAATACCCACATGGCTCCAGGGATGGGGTCTCCACCACTGCCCTGGGCAGCCTGTTCCAGGGATGGACAACCCTTTCAGTGAAGAAATTTTTCCAAATATCCAAGCTCAACTTCCTCTGGTGTGACTTGAGGCTGTTCCCTCTCCTCCTGTCTCTCCGGGGAGCAGAGCCTGACCCTCCTGGCTGTCCCCTCCTGTCAGGGAGTTGTGCAGAGCCACAGGGTCCCACTGAGCCTCCTTTTCTCCAGGCTGAGCCCCATCCCCAGCTCCCTCAGCCTCTCCTGTTCTCTTTCCTGGATATGCTCCAGCTCCTTATGTCTGTCTTGTATGTCTGGACAAAACGCTCAGGGCACTGCTGGAGTAGCTGATCACTTGCAGCGTGAAAAACAGGGTTTGGAGGATCTGCTGGTGAGCACAGCAGCCCTGCTGATGGACAGACAGACCCCACCATCCCTTCAGTGTATGGATCCAGCAGGATTCCTGCTGTGCTTGTCAAATCCTCTTCCTCAAGCCTGAATCCTTCCCGGGAGATGCTCCATGGAGCAGCTCAGCACCTCTCAGCTTACCCACAGCTTCTGTCTCTGGAGTGTGTGACAGCCCTGTGAATCAGCTGGCACAAGGCACAGCCAAAATGCATTTCATTTAAGAGCCTTTAAGAATTTCTACCCTGAATCAAGTGGAATGTTCTGACAAATGCTGTTGTCTTCAGGGTTTTTTAGTGGCTGTAGATCAACAGACCTCTTCAGGATTAGGGAATAAATAGTTTTAGAAAAACAAACCTTGTCATTCCTTGGACATTTTTATTCTAGGCCAGTGTCAGTTGATAGAGAAATTTAATGTGCATGTTTTGATTTCTCTTTCTAATTTCCAAGCAGCAGCTTTCTCTTTTGAAGGGTAATTTAGTGAAATTCAGTGCAGGAGGACAGTTTTAAGTGTAGGAAAGTCTTAGTTTGGTGTAAATTGATAGTCAGGGGATTTTGAAATAGGATCAAAATGCTGAGGGATGTTGATGGCTCTGGAGATCAGATAAATGAGACTAAAGCAGTGTGATAGTTGGCATATTTTGTGTGTCTCTGGTGTTCCTGTACCTTGTTTTAGCATTTCCTGGAGACAAGAGATGGGGGTAATCTTCCTTCGAACAGTTTCACTGCACTGATTGGTACCTTCTGTGCTGCTTCTTGGAAAATACATTGACTCATCCTCATTCTGGTTTCTTCAGAGGAAAACCCTGCTCACAAATCAGCTCTGTGAAGGATGTGGAAATTGTGTAAATGGGTTAGATTTAGGTGACACCGTGTTTTTCTCAAAAATTGTTGAAGTGTTTCCTTAGTAAAGGTAGAAGTGAAGGTCTTGTCATGGTTTAACTGCTTGAGAGGATAAATCTTTTCTCACAATGAAGGAAAGTGTAGGTCAACAAGTGCCTCCTGTTCAGTAGGTTCAAAATTATGTAGAAAATGGGTATATTGTGAGGTGACAGTTTGCTGTGAACACGAAGTGCTTTTCCAGGATGCTGAAAGTACAAGCTGCCAAGCGTGGAAAGATCTCCTAATGGTGAGAGCCAGGGGGAATTTCAGCTGCTATTGTATTTCCAGTTAAATTTTCTCCAGTCCCTGCATGCGTTTCTTTGCATTTGTTGAAATGGGTGAATTGACCCAAAGCTTTCTGTGTCATAATACCACAGAAGCATTTTTTGTAGGACTTTGTGACACCTCTGACTGTGTTTTTGAGTTTTATGCAGCAGTACATGAGCTTATCAATGTAAAGCTTTTACCCTGTGCTGTTCGAAGTCTAGGAATTGAACCAGTCTCAAATATTGACTTCTTCCCACAGATGGTGATACAGTTTGGAAGACGCTTCAAGTGACTTGAGGGGCTTTTTGTTGCAAATATTGCCATGTTTACGGACTTGAGATCTAATGCAGTGAATGTGCCATGTCCTACTGCTGAGCAGTTCCAGTGGTGCAGATGCTCAGTTGTACGAGATGCCTGGTGCCACAAAAGCACATAGGGAGAAGGCAGCTGTCCCTGAAAGAAACTTGGATACTGCAGACGTACCTCGGAGCCAACTTCCTAAATAGTGCAAATGCCTACAAAAGTAGGGACAAAGACAGCAGATGCTGGAGTGAACCAAATGAAAAGTATCCTAGGCTGATCCTAAATATCACAGGCTAATGGTTTATTTTCTTCCCTATTTAGTAGCATAATGGTTTAAAATGTTCTGAGCCAGTATTCTTTCACCAGAATGTTAGAGAGACTTTCACATATGCCTGACTGACGTCCCCAGTGATTTCCACTTAGGCAGCCTAAAGCAGAAAGACTCTGTTGAGGGAGTAGCACCTCAGCTTTTAAAAATAACTTACTTTTAAATAAACATTTTGGAAAAGGTTTTCAGCTTTTAAAGCTAACTTATGTGCTTATGCTACCTCGTGTGCCTCAAGAGTTCTTGTCCTCTTAACCCTGATTTATTTGTCTTTTTTTTAACTTTGACATTTTTTCAAGGAAAAGATCATCCATATTTGAAAACAGCTTCGGGTCTTAAGCTATTCAGTTCCCTCACTAGGTGCCTGTATTTCTTGCTTCCAGCATGAAAAAAAGCCCAGAAAACCAGCCAAACTTTAGTTATTCCTCACACCAGATGTTGGAATATGTGGAGGTCCCTTTCCTCCACACTCTGCTGTTCAAATCAGTCTCGTGGAGAAAGGAGCATTAAATAAATGCCTTGTGCCCGATGTTCTGGAGGCTGCACAAATCTGGCAGCCCTGCAGCTTGTGCATGCCAGTCTTCAGGTTATGCTGAATTTCCAAGTCATCATAAAGCTTTCAGTTGCAAAGTAAAACTACTTTTAGTCCTTGAAGTAATGCATCAGACAGAGTTGATTTGTGGCGTTTATGTTCCGATAAAAATCACCACTTCAACTGCAGCTTATGATGAGTTTAATGCTCTGATCTCTGGTCTGGAATGGAACTTTATTTTACTTACATGGCTTTATTAGGACGTTATTGCATCATCCTAATGCATTTTGCAATTCCCTGTAAATTGTAGATGGGCAGTGTAGAGTGATTCTTGGGTGGCTGTGGATGCATCCTGGGGGAAAACGACAGTACAGGATTTTCAGGTAAAGATTTAGTGAGGAGGTTGATGTTGGTACAAGGAATTCTGATTTATATCCTTAGAACTTTTAAAGACACAGAAATATGCACCTGTGAGATGAGCCAGCTGGAATCCCAGGACCCCAGCATTTCACACTGAAGGGATTAAAAGAAAAGGATTTTAAAGAAATAGGAGAATATGCAGAGGTAGAAGGAAAACTTTGACTCACTTTTGCCAGTGAGTGAAAGTAGCTTCACCAGTCAGCTTTGCCTTGGGAGTAATGTCTTATTTCAGCTACACCGAGAGACTTGTTACATTAATGTTACATTAACATTCCTCAATCTGTACAAATACAGAAATCCCTAAAGAAATATCTGTTATCCCAAGGTGGTAACATAGAGGAAGGAGTCTCAATGATGTCACAGACAAATCTGTAGCTAAATTGTCAGGATAATTACGTGCTTGAAAATGTTGTGAGTTTTTGTGAACCTTGCTACTGAGGTATTTCAGCAACTGGGTTTTGGAGGTAATTGGGAATTGAGCTTTCTGGAGTGTCTCAAGAGAACTTATTGGGACAATGGCTAGTGCAATGATGTGTTCAATTCAGACCTACCTGAAAGAGTTTAGTGTGTTTAATAGGACTTAATCTATGAATTTTCTAGGCCATGCATGTCATGGAGATGTTACTGATACTGGGCTCTAGGAAATGAAACAGCCACTTTTACAACTTGCTAACACCTTCAGGTGCAAACTACTGTTTTGTCACCTGTTCAAAACTGTCTTCACTTTCTCAGAAACATCTTGAGAGCCTGTGGCTGTCAAAGGATTCAGACTTAGAATTTCATGTTTATTTGTCACTGACATCTCAAGGACAATTAATTACAAAAAAAAATCAATTTCTGAAAGTGTAGCCTCGCTTGTGACCTTTGTGGCTTAACAGTTTATAAGCAACCAGTTAAATTTTTTCAGCCTTGTGGTCTGCGAGTGGAGCTGTAGCCCAGCCGAGTAGTTTGTGTCTATGGAAAAATCTCTCTTGGCTGGACCTTCGCTGGCCATTGTTACTGGTAATGAGAGGACAGCATGAACTTGTGATGCGTGCAAAAATGACCTCATCAACATCCTGCAATTGTTAATGGGGTTACTTAAATTCGGCACACCAGGGATGTTGTCCTGAGGGCCCATCTTGGAGCTGGTGAAAGCTCTGGTTCTCTGGTGGGTCGTCTGTTACATTTCACCAGAGCTGCTGAAAGCAAAGCTGAGCAGTGGATGTGGAACAAACTGACAATTTACTTGGTATAATTTAAGAAGTTACAATTTTTTTTCGCATTTCACCAGTGTGAGCAGCACTTTGTTTGCAGGTGAATTGTGCCTTTTGTTACAAATAGCACAGAACTGATGTCCTTTTGCTGCAAGGTCGCTCTGTACTGGGGTATTTCTTCAGTACTTCTCTTATTTGCAATTGTAAGCTGAATCACAAAGGTTAGATGACTTTTATTTTTGACTGTAAACTAAAGCCTGCACAAGACCTTCATACACATTCCTGCAACCTCCTTCACATAAATTAAAGATCACTGAGTGGTTTGGGTTGGAAGAGACCCAGATCAACTCATGCCACCCTCTGCCATGCACTGGGACACTTTCCATTATCCCAGGTTGCTCCAAGCCCTGTCTAAGCTGGCCTTGGACACTGCCAGGGATCCAGGGGCAGCCACAGCTTCTCTGGGCACCCTGTGCCAGGGCCTGCCCACCCTCCTGAGCAGAGAATTTCCTCCTAACAGCTAATCTAAATATCTCCTCTTTCGGTTTAAAACCGTTCCACCTTGTCCTGTCACTATCTGCCTGTGTAAAAAGTCCCCCTTCTCTTTTTTATAATCTCCTTTTAAATACTGAGTGGCCACAAATTCTTTCCCACTATTTGCATGCTTGAAGATGTGGGAGCTTTTTCCCCTTTCCTTTTTCCCCTGGCTTGTAAGATGTCTTGTTTTATTGCAACATAAAATCCATGGTGTTATGCATTGCTGGAAGACCTTGATGATACCTTGGTGTGGGAGAGAAAGCTCAGAAGATCCAGGAATGTGACTCCTGCACTGGCAATTCCTCTGGCATTGGCTGCCAAAGCTGTTTTTGCACTGTAGGAGAGCTCAGACAGCACAGCTGTCAAAGCACTACGATGGTGCTTTGGAAAGTTCAGCTGTGAGGACACACTTGGTCTTTAGAGGTGCCTTGATCAGAGCACATCAGAAGCCAGAAGATCATGTATTAATTCATTCCTTTTTGAAAATACTCTCAAATTAGTTATTTCAGCAAGCAGGCTGGCAGGGAGTCTAATAAATAATAATTTCATGAGAATAGAGCATTATCTATTTGTTTTCATAGCAGTGCTCCTATGCTGCACCGAATCTGTGCTGTGGTAAACCTGTGCTGATCCCTGAAGGATGGAGCAAAGACTTGGAGTCAAGTTCATGTCAGACTGGAAGGGTTGGGCTGTCAAGGGTCATCAAATCCAGCCCGCTGCTGTCATAAGGATGGTGTCGTATGATCTCTGAGCCTGATCATTTGACTTATAAGCTCATTGAACCGTCTTTCAAAAATAGAACATCAGGCCATTTATTTTTTTAATTCTAATTTAAGCAGGGAAAGTCTCTTTGTGGCAAGCTCAGCTCAAGGTTGCGTAGCATCAGCAGTGGGAAATTAAGACCCACTGTGAGCGTGTCCCAAATGTGAGCGTGCTTTTAGGAAGGGGAAAAAGAAAGCTTCATCCTGTTCAATTTTGTTGTTTTCCCACCTTGAAGAGATGTGCACACAAAACTGTGTGCTAAGAGCTGCCTGTGACTTTAATCTGCTCCATCATGTCTGAGTCAGATGCTCAGAAAGGACTTTGCTGGTAAATCTATCCCGTGGCGTCGCTGTAGGAGGGCACCAGTAAGCAGATTAGCCATAGCTCAAATTCTGTGTCAACTCCCTGACCGAGGGTGCCTTCCCTGTCTTGGCTGTGCCTGGACTTATTAATAGTTAATTACAACTTTTTGACCTAATGTTTATCATAAGACATTCAACTCTCTGGTGTGAAAAATGGTGTAAATTTGTGGCTTTCCAGTACTGGTCCTGAGGAGTTTTTAGCATCGTGAGTCTTAGATTCTGGTCTATTTCTAAGGCTTCCCAAAATTTTTAATATATTTAACATATTTAATTTATATGTAACAGTTTTCTAGGGAAGCTGTGGCTGCCCCATCCCTGGAAGTGTCCAAGACCAGGCTGGATGGGGCTTGGAGCAACCTGGAATAGTGGAAGGCAGGGGGTTGGGACTGGATGAGCTTTAAGGTCCCTTCCAACCCAAACCATTCTGTGGCTGATGAACTTGCATGTTCTCAGAAATATTCTTTATAACTGGTAAAGCAGCCTTAAAATTAAGTTGGAGCATCTGTTACTTTTATAAATAGTGGCAAGAATCATGGAATGTTAAAGGTTGGAAAGGACTTTAGAGATCATCTAGACCCAAACCCCTGCCATGGGCAGGGACACCTTACACTAGACCAGGTTACTCAAAGGCCCATCCAGCCTGGCCTTGAACACTTTCAGGGATTATTTGCAGGGTAATTTAAAGAATGAAGTGTACTCTGAGCATCCAAAATATGTTTTTTGGAGCTAAACTCCCATCTTACACTCCTAGAAACATTCAGTCCTTTGCTGCATCTACCCTGTGTGACATCCAAAGATTTTTAATTCTGGTGCTGGATCTTTCTAGTCTTGGACCTCAAATGACACAGGTGGCACTGATTTCTCTCTCATACAGAGTAGGAAGTTGGGATGTGCTGTTTGAAATGGGGTCATTTCATGCTGAAGAAACCCTTCCAGAGGACTCTGAGCCCTTTCCATATGCCTGTGCTGTGCTGCTCTGGCCTTGAGCACGATTGTGATGCTCCTGTTGTGTGACTGAACGTGCAGGACCCTCCCTCTGGTGGTTTGGTGCTCCTGGCACATCATCAGTGGTTTCGTGGGTGATAGGAAGAATACGTCCCAGCTCCTTCTGTTTTGTGTTTTCTGTTGAGGGGCCTTACAAAAACCCTCCATGCTACCATTAAAAAAGAATAATAGATTAAATTATTTTCTTATGTTTCTGGCACCTTTAGGTAACGATAAATTTAAAATGCCTTCTGTGAGTAACTTGTATGGGATGAAAGTTTTATTTTGTTGTATGGCTGCAGTTGTTTCTCTTGCTGAATTTAGTGCTCATCTAGAGCAAAGCAAATCTTTGCTGCGGCTCAGATTAAACATTTTGGGAGCGCATTAGCTGTAGACTGGCATTGATAAAGCACTAACAAGCTCTAATCTTAAAGCACATGGACTTGAATTAATGCCAGGAATAATATGCATTTCCTTTCATTTTCAAGTTTGTGGAGAACTTTCCACTTTTTTGGGGGGGAGGGGGGAAGGGGCTGAAGGAGGAAATGAATTATAGTCCGAAACTGGGAAATGAGAGCAATTAATCTCTGCAGTTGTGTGTAGGCAGGAGGGACTATTTGTTGCCTGACAGGCTGCTCTCAGGACTGGAAACAAAGTAGGTTGTTTGTGTCTTTTTATGTCCTCGTCCTAGTTTGCTTTAGGACAAGAGCATTTACCTCATGATGCTTATTTTTGAACTTCATACTGGAGGCAGTGTTCACATTCCACTCAGTCTTTTACAGGACCAAGAACGGGGAATTAGTCAGCTGTTCTTTGTTTTTATTTCCCTGGCTCTTGAAAAGGATCCAGGCTTGCTCCTGAGGTTTTTCATCTGGATTGGTCTGAATAAAACAGGTTTTTCTTGCAACTGAAACCCCTTTATTTGCAAAAGGTTATGATAACCAGAAGAAGCCAAGCTCCCCCAGTTTTTGTTTGGGATGGGCAGTGGAACTGGCTTCCTGCAGTCATGTTCACATTAAAGCAGGTTCATAGGACATTTATTTAAAAACAAACTTTTCAAAAAGTGAATGCTGTCATGTTTGTGCCTTAGTGTGGCATGCCAGGATGCTGTTGCTAAGATGATGCCTGCTGATTTTGGCGTAAATCGTGATTTGAGCAGACCCTACCCTAAGGAGTTGAGTCCCAATCCTTTCTCCCCTGTATAGGAACAAATCAATTATTCTAAGGAGGCGGTGTTGTCTCTCGGTGCTGTTGTGTTGCTTTTTGAAAACGTTTTGTAAGTTAGTCCTTAAGTGGGATAATTGCTTTCAGCATTTGCAAGTTAAATGAAGAAAGCTCTAATTAGATTTTATAAAGTGGCTTAGCATGTTGAGAAGGCTTTTCATAAAGTATACTGTGTATTCACTTGGCGTTGCACAATTGAATTTCGTGTAGCACTGACGAAACCTAAAAATCCTATTTGGCCCTGGGTGCTTAAAGGATTGAAAGCCTGTCTTAAGTGCTCCTGGCCATACAGCCTCTTTTCCCCACCATCCCACCCTCACCAGGGCGTTTATCTGTGTTGTAGAGACCAGAGGAGTTGTGTCAACACCAACCTGTTTGAGGAAGAGCCTTCGAGCTGGGCATAAAACTTGGTGTTTTGTAGCATTTCCAAACAGGACCCTGCACATGCTGTTTCATCTGTTTTAGCTGTGACTGTGCTGTGCTGATTGTACAGTGAGGCTGGGTGGCACAGAGCCACTTTGTTCAGGTCAGTCCTGGCTCTGTGTGGGTACTTATTGAGTCCCACACAAACCCAGCAGTGCCTGTGCTTAGTAGTTTTCAGTATTGTTTGGTGTCCTGTAGGTTAGAAATGTGATATGCTAATGCTTTCCTCTTGCCATTACAGCTTTGGCAGCAGCTGAGGCACTGGCCAAAGCAGCCTGACACACTGCTTGCCATCTGAATAAGGACTTAGCCCAGTCACAAGCCCCTTTCACGTGTGGTTTCTGCAGTGTGTGTGCCAGGAGCTTTCTGATGAGAGTTGGAAGGAGTCCCCAGAGCCTGTGTTGGTTCAGGTCGTTTGGGTGCTGTTGCTGGATTTGACTTCTGTGGTCTAATGGAAGATGGGCTCTGTTTGGGAAGTGACACCTCTGCTGCCTCAGTCAATCAGGTCGTGAAGCTTCATCTACAAAAATGTGGATTCCACGTGCAACAACTTAGAAGAAACCCGATCTAACATAAAGTACTTAATTATAAAATCACAGAATGGTTTGGGTTGGAAGGGTCCTTAAAGACCCTCTAGTTTCAGCCCCCTGCCATGGACAAGGACACTTTGCAGCAGACCAGGGTGCTGAGGGCCCCATCCAGCCTGGCCTTGAACACTTCCAGAGATGAGAAGTTCTGCACGGGTTTGTTATGAGTTCAGACAGTCACAGAAGCAACTTGTCAAAACCGTGACTCAGTGATAAGGCCCGAATTTGAAGAAGGGCATAGAGATCTCTAGTAAGATCCACTCAGCCTGGGTCATTAATTAATGGATTATGACCAGCCTGCATCCTGGCATGGGGACAAAAGGTTGTTCTTTTGCCCTCTAGCCATGCTTGATCTCTTCAACCTTGGGTTAGAGAGTCATCTCTATCATGGTCAGTTTTTCTCACTCATTGCTTTTAAAGGGTCAGATTCTTTGAACACTTGGGGAATCAACACGCTTTCCCATTTGAATTTACTGGATTGCTGTGTCCATGACAAGCTGTGGCAGTGTGTTCTTTGTGTGAACAACAGGCTGCTGTTGTAACCACGTGGAGCACACAGCTTTGGATGAACATTTGCAGCCATCCACGGGTCCTTGATTCATCACATGTGCCTCAAAGTGTTTTGCTCTTTTGTAGTGTCTTTGTAAATAGACTTTGTGTCCCTCTTTGAAGTACATACGAGCTGCAAGGGCTGCCATGGTCAAGCTGAACTCAGAAGTGAACACAGATTTAAACCTTTCCCCTTTTCTGCCTTAAATGTCAACCAGTGTGTATCACTGTTAATGGAGTTATTTACTCATTTTGGTAAACATGGAGGCTAAGGAAGAAACTTTGGCAGGTTACTCATGATCTTGTGAGTGGTATGCAGGCAGAACTCCAGTTTTCTTTGAGAACAGATTTCAAATTGGATGAAGTTTCCTATATTACAAGAGATAGTTCATGCTATGGCAGGCTCTGCAGTTTGAGTGAACTCAAGGTGATGAAGATTCTGTGTAGAGCTGAAATGTTAACCTTGACAGCTCTTTAAGAAAGCAGATATCGCTGTGTGAGATGTGGGCAGGATGTAATCAAAGAAAAAAAGTATTTTTCCTGAGTTCTTTTCTCATTTTAAAATAGTCTTAGGAAATCTGTATGTTGCATATTTAGTGTAGCAACTGTGTTGTTGGTGCCAGTGCCTTGAAATGGGTGTTGAGTTGTGAGGAGTCTTAGCCTTGTGTCTGTGCTCAGACAAATTTTGGTTGATGATGTAGCTTTTTGTGGTAAGGCAGATCTGGAAATTCCTAAATTGGAGATTTACTCCTGAAAGTGCCAAAGACATTATTTGAACAAGTTCGGGAGGATTTAATTTAGTCTGCATAGAGGCGAGAGAGTGAGGAGATGATTCTTAAATTGTCCAATTCCATTAAAAACCGCAATGACCTGCCAGAGGGGAGGGTCAGAAAGCACAGGTGGGTCCTCACATCTCACCTACAAGGCAGCTGTGCCAAGGCAAATAGGGGCTTATTGGCAGGGGGCTGGTGCCATATCCTTCAGTGTCCCAGCTCTGTGGCTTGGGATGGACTTTGCACACTGGGATGATTTGTTTGTGCTCCAGGGGCTGCACAGATTGGTGCTCCTCGTGCAAAGGCACTCCCCCGTGTGTTTGGAACAGGGTCCTCTGCAAGATACTGTCTTTGTATTTTCTAGGAAAGTAAATTGTGTTGTTGCCTTCTGTGTCATCTTCCTCCATGTGACCAAAGGCAATCAATGAGCTTTTGCTGCATTTCAGGATTTTATGCTAATATTTTACTGCTATCAGTACTTTTTTTTTGGTTTTTTTCAGAAAATAAAAGTATCTTAATTACCCTGAAGTAACTAATCCTCAAAGCTGTAATCATTGCCGACATAATGCTTCATATTTACAAAATATGAGCAATTCAGTTCACCTCTTCACATGGTTTTTTTAAGTTACTGTAAACAGTTTCCTGGAGCCATTGCTTAATCAAGAAATTGAATTCTGTAACATGAATAGTAAAGGCTTTTGACAACAAAGATGTAATGCTGCCTTTCTTGTGTTATCCAATTTAGTGATGTGCATTCTGTGAGTGTACTTTAAATTTCAGTAGAATTTAAGTGAAAGGGTACAACGATGAAGATTTTTTCATAAGGCAATACTTGGTAGCACACAGAGCAACTATTGCGCTGATTATTTGGTGTGATATGGCAACTCTTCTTTAACTATAAGTCTTCAATAATGATTTTAAAGATTTGCTATATCCTTGCCTACTTGCCTAATCTTTACTTTTAAATAGATTTTAATAGATTTTTTTGGTATAGAGTCCCAGAATGGTTTGGGTTGGAAGGGACCTTAAAGATCATCCCATTCCAATGCCCTGCCATGAGCAGGGACACCTTCCACTATCCCAGGTTGCTCCAAGCCCTGTCCAACCTGGTCTTGGACACTTCCAGGGATGGGGCAGCCACAGCTTCTCTGGGCACCCTGTGCCAGGGCCTCACCACCCTCACAGGAAAGAGTTTTTTTCCCATATCTAATTTAAACCTGCTGTGTCCTGTCACCCAACTGTGTCAAAATAAACTACAGACCTGATCTACACTCATGATGTGATATTTTTCTTTTGTCTGATATTTTGCACGTAAGGCTTTGCAAACCTTGATTTCTAATGTTTTGGTGTACCAGAACATCACTCTCATGCTTCAGGAAAAAAATGTATGAAGGCCCTTAAAATGAGATCTGGGAAGCAGAAAGGAAACTGCCCAGGACTGCATAATCATCATCATAATGTCATTAAATAAATTACCCTATGATTTAACTTGAGCACTCCTGGATGGATTAAGCCCATAATAATTTGACATGGGGCACTCTGTGTGTTTCTCTTGAAGATCATAACTCAGGGCAGTTTTGTTTACCGTGGGAAACTTTCTTTCAGAGGGAGCCTGGGAGGGCCATATCTATTTGTGAAGGACAGGGAGTGCTTTTGTTACCTTTCCAGAGCCATTACGGGATATGATTGCTTGGGGGAGTGTCTGCTTATGATCTGTTAGAAAACAGCCTATTAATAAAACAGAGGCTCTTGTAATAGAGCACTTCTTAATCTTCTTCCTGTGTAGTTATTTATAGATTGTGACATCTTAATTTGCCTCTCATGTGCATCGACTTCTGTTATTTTAAAAGATCAAGTAGTTTTCACACGCCTCTGAGAATCACTTCTCGGAGAGACTGTCTGTTTTCTAAGGAATCTGACAAAAGGGTTCAAATCATAAATTTGTTGTGACGTTGTAACAATGGTGAATGGAGTAATTATTTCATTTGCCTCTCATGTGCTATTCATGCTGTTGCTTTTATTCATTTTCCCCCCATNTGCTCTTGCAGTTATTTATATATTAATCCTGAATTTGATTGCAAGGAGATTTTCTTGAATTCCCCAAGGATTTCTAGTTGCTGCTAACACTTATTTTCCCTTAGCGACCTACCTGGAACAATATTAAATCCATTATTCTCTTCATTTTTGTGGCCCTTTGCTTTCTCAGAGTGGTCCCAGTGCCAGGTCCTGTCACAAGATGTGCATTGACATCCAGCGACGGCAGATCTACACCCTGGGGCGGTACCTGGATTCCTCTGTGAGGAACAGCAAATCCCTGAAAAGCGACTTCTACCGCTACGACATCGACACCAACACCTGGATGTTGCTGAGCGAGGACACCGCGGCAGATGGAGGCCCCAAGCTGGTGTTTGATCATCAGGTCAGCCACACTCATCCTCCTACTGCAAGTTCTCAGTGTTTAAAAGTCACTTTTGATCATAGTCTCTGTGATTTCAAGGTGCTGAGCCATGTAACAGAGCAGGGATGAAGAGGATGTGATCTGCACTCAATTAAATCCTAATAGCATCGCTGCTCAACGCCACTGGCTGCTCTAATCAAACCGAGTCAGAAGGATCATAAAAACCTTTGCAAACAATGCATTTTATTAAGACACGTTTTATTAAAGCACAAAGCACAGTTCATCTGGTTTTAATCAGTCTCCCTGAGCTGGGTTTGCAGATCTTGCTTGCCTGGAGGGCCTTGGGGAGCAACTTGCAAAGCTATGTATGATACCTTTGGAAGAATACTCCAAGCAAGCTGCTGGAATGAGGCCAACACAGGAGCAGGATTCTTTCCAAATTGGTTACCTTTAAAAATGGTACAATGTGCTTTCTTTATAGAGCTTGAAACACTGTAGAGGAATGGCTTCTAATCCNTCTGCTTTTCACTTTGTCTGAAAACATCACCTGAAGTCAGGGAGTTTGGTTTGATTTGTGCTGCAGTGCTTCTCATGTGTGCCATAACTTCAGGTTTGGAGATGAAATATATTTCTGCTGCACTCCCATGAGGAA
>VYZR01014266.1:9022-34704 GCA_013400675.1 Oxylabes madagascariensis
TTGCCTCCTGCCTGTTTTTTGAAAGTGAATTCTCAGTTATAACTTAAGTCTGCTTGGAAACCACTGGCTGAAATGCCACCTCTGCTATAATCTGTGGTCTAAAGCTCTACTGGGTCCAAGATGTTTTTTTTTCCATAATAAAAAAATACTTCATACTGACAGTTCTGTAGGCAAATAATTTAACGTCTGAAGAGATCCCCAAAGCTCATGAAAAATAATTTCCTAGAATTTTTTCCTGTTTGGCTTGTGCTTGAGGACTGTTTTCAGCCAAGGTGACCTCTGATTGCTGTGGCTGGGTTTTTTGTGGAGCTAAGAATGGGATGGCATAATAGAGGACAACTTAGAGAGTAGTAAGAAGATCTTTGGTGCTTTACATCATTTGTACCTTCAAGCCTTTCAGCAACTTTTTGTGCTTCCTGTAGGTACAACTAATAATTCCTTACTGCTTTGAATTTCAGGTCTTGTGTCTATAAGAATGACCAAGCAGCAAAAGAGAATCCAGGTAAAAGCCTTCAGGAAGAGGAGCCCTGCCCAAGGTTTGCCCATCAGCTGGTGTATGATGAGTTGCACAAGGTATGAAGTGATTTTTTTTTTTTAGTCTCTTGGCTCTTAAGATGTAGCTATTTCCTTAAAGATGGTGCAATAAATATACTTTTTGAATATTTGGATTAATATGGTGAGTAACTCTCACTTCCCATACTTTGAAATAAGGTGCTAAGCTACTTTTTGTGTCAATATGAAATAAACATGAGATCTGTTCTCACGCTTCAGAATACACGAAGCTTCATTCATTATCCTCAGGGATTTTGTCTCACCTGTTGGTGACTAAATGAGAACAGATAGTTACTAAAATTTCTAGGAAAAGATGTGTTTGAATGAACTAATCACAGTTGAGAATCCTCTGAACCAAAGATGCCTGACTTTGCCCTGCATGTCAGAAACAACTGTCATTCTTTAGCACTGTCAGCCTCCAATGGACACATTCGTACATAAATAGACTTAAAATTTTATTTAGTGTATATGACAGCTCAGTAAACTTAGGGCTTTGTGCATATTAACCAATAAAGCAAAAAAACACAGATTACATTCATAAATTCATTAACTCATAAATTTAAATTACTGTGACGCATTTACTGATCCTTTCATGGATTTTTCTAAAAATTCTCCCTAGTCTGAAACAGTCTGAGTTAAAGAAAAGCATATTTTAGTCTTGCATTCTGTGGGATGTTAATCAAATTTGGGAAACCCAACCAGCCCAAAACTTGACAATAAGAGGGATTTTAATGAGGAATGGATGCAGATTCTGTATGGAGAAATTGCATTGCTTGTTGTCTTCACTGTAATTATACAGAAAATGAGTAAATACTGTTCTGCCTTTACTTCTAAGTGTAAGGCACCATGAGACAAAGTTGTATTTTCTGGGTTACTCTGAAGGTTGCTAAATCATCGCAGTTGCCCAGCTTTATCTGAGGAGCTGTTTGATGTGCTTGTTTTGAAGAGTCTTATTTTTAGAAACCTCTGTTCCAATGACCTTTCTAAACTCCTCTGATATAAATAAGGAGAGCCTACAGCAGTGGGATGCAGAATACATTGTTTTGAGTGATTATTTTTCAAGCCGTGGGGAAAGGTAGCCTGTTGGACTTGTTAAACTTCAGTATTTGAAGGTCCTTTGTAGCATGTTTAATATCAACAGTTCAGAGTCTGAAATTACCACACGATGGGAAGAAAAATGTAGCGAAGAAATAAACAGTCCTTTTGTGACACTTCCACTCTTCTGGAAATTTGCCTCTCTCTGTAAGTCTAGATTATGCTGGACTGGGTTTCTTCAGGACTTCCTGCTCACTTTGTCAGTGCCTAAGGACTTACCATGCTCATAGTTTTTTCCTAAAGAAAGAGTTTGTGTGAATTTTGGATCTTTATTTATAAATATCTCAAGTATCTACTAGAGGGATGCTCTAACAGTACAATTCTTTTATTATCTTTAAATGTAAATGGTTCAAGGGAACTTTCTTCATCTTCCAGGGAGACAAAGTGAGAGTAATAATAAGATGGAGCAACTTGTCTGAAAGGCAGAGTTTCTCCCACCAGAATAAACCTCTGCAAAGCTGCTGACATAGTAAATTGTCTTTGTTCAGTGGATTTACACAAACAATCAATTTTTTGATCTGCCTCTCATTTCCTTAGGTTCATTACTTATTTGGAGGGAATCCTGGTAAATCCTGCTCTCCAAAGATGAGATTAGATGATTTCTGGTCTCTGAAGCTCTGTCGACCTTCAAAGGAATACCTGCTAAGACATTGCAAATACCTCATCAGAAAGCACAGGTATAGAAACAAAGGTGGTTTGCAATTTTCTTTTCCAGGTGTCTCTTTTTTTTTTTTTTTTTCAAGTTACTAAGACTCAAATCTTTCATAAATTTCGTGAAATGTCATTTTGTTGGTTATATGGAACCAGATGATCTTCAAGGTCCCTTCTAAACCTTCTGCAGGTTTCTTGATTAATTTTTAAAATTATTTTAATAAAAAACAGTGGGCCAGGGCTAAAGTACAAAATTAACTTGATTCATTTTGCCTATGCTGTTCTAAAGCTAGGAAAATCTGGTTATTGTGTGGGGAGTCATGGGGAATTTTTAGATTCCCTTTTCACTCTGCTGCTCATCAACATGTGTTTTGGTGCTGTCACCTCCCAAGGAAATGGAGTATGTTTTGGAAACACTGTGCTTGGAGATAGTAACAGCCTGCAAGGATGCTAATGAAGTCTGGGGGCTGGATGCCTTTGCACATCTGAGACTCAACCGTGGTGAGGTCATCAGAGTTTCTCATTCAGAAACTCCTGAAAGAGCTCACTTCGGCAGAATTCAGCTACACTGCAGCGCTTCTTGCGCTCTGGATGCTTCAGAGCTGCCTTAGATTTGCTATTTAGGGCAACAGCTTTTCAAAATCAAGCTTATGGTGTTGCCTTAGTCAAGAAATTGCAGCAGTGAGAGAGCCTTTCAGGACCTAGCAAATCATTTGAAAGCAGTAAATAGCTCTCCCTGCATTCTGGGGGAGAATACTTTGTTATCAGGCTCTGCCAAGAGTTGGAAGGTCAGGTTTTCCTGATGGTATTTTATTTCTGAGGCAGCAAGCAAATTGCTGTACTCAACTCACAGCCACTGTGGTTGGGTGAGACACTCAGATTAGCTACACAGTAGATGTGAATACCTACAAGAATGAATAAAAGCCTTTCCCAGTTATCTGGGAGGCTTATTAAACCCAGATGTGATGGTATGGAAATGCAATTGTGCAGCCTCCAGAGACAGCTCTAGGTTGTTTGTTTCTACTTGCTTAAATTGCGCTTGAAGGAAATGCTGCTGTGTGTTATCTGGCAGGAGTTTGGGGTTTATGCACCATGCTCCCATTTTTGGGGTCTGTGTGAGGGAGCCAAACCTGAGCAGGCAGGGATGGTGGGATGGGTGCCTGGCTGGAGCTGAATTGCTGTGGAGTCACTGGCTGCCCTTTACCTGCACTGCCCAAGCTCTGGGTACCAGAACAGGTTCTGGCCTTGCATCCACAGCAAACCCACAGATCAGCTGGGGTCCTGTTTTTCCTATCAACTTGTTCAGCACCAGTCAGCCAAGCTGAGCAGGTGGAAAAGGGCAAGGTGGCAGTGGTTTCACTCATTTAAATCAGCACTCTGGACCATGGTGATGTCATCTGAGAAAATCTATGGCAGTGTTTGAAACCGTGTGTCTTTTTGCTCCCCGCACTGCTCAATCACTGACATCTTTAGGCAATTTCAAAATTCAGGCTACACATTTCCACTGTGGTATAAATAGCCAGGTAGATGACCCAAATTAAAAAATAACAATATGCGAAGATGACAAACAGTGTGATGCTGCACTCAGTGGGTAGGTAAGAGCAGGAAAAAGGTGATTTTAAACCTCATCCTTTCTAGGCTTATGCAACAACTCAGTGCTGCAGGGAAGTAGTTCTGCTCACTGAGGATGCTGAGCCCAGAATCATTTCCTGAGGGCTCTGTTCACTTCTTGAGGGAATTCACAGAAGTTGCAGTTCCTGTTCATTAAAAGAAAATGAGGAAATAATGGTGGTGGTGCACAGGATTTTTATGGAGCTGTGCTCTTTCCAAAGGTGGGATGTTAATATCCCAGGGACTGAAGTGTTCAAGGCTTGCCTGTATCTGATCTGTGAGGTGCTACTCATACCTTATTTCATTTGTGGAAAACAGGCTGTACTCAATATTTTATATTTGCATGTTAAGAAGTTTCTCTGTGTATGCTTTTGAATATTTTTAGTAAGAATGTAGTACTTTGCCCTTTTCACTCCTTTACACCCCAGAAAAAACCCTCTTTCAGTCTGGCTTGAAATTCCAGCAAACACGAGGCTCAGCTGCCATTAACGTGGTTTTCTTTGGAAACACTGGGTTTGTTAGATGGGTTTTGAACAAGTAGTATTTAGTCCTGAAGCAAATGGCTTGCTCAATTCTCTGTCTCTTCTCTGCAGGTTTGAAGAGAAAGCTCAGACTGACCCCCTTAGTGCACTGAAGTACCTGCAGAATGATTTATATGTAACCGTGGATCACTCGGACCCCGAGGAGACAAAGGAGGTGAGGATCAATGATCTTTGTCCTAAAGAAATTTAAATTCTGTTCTCATTGAAAGTTTTGAGCCTCATAAACCTGGGTTTTATTCAGTTTGTAAAAGCTCTGCAGGTGCCAGACGCTTTGCTCTATCATTTATTTCTCTGCACCTAAGTCACACTGTTTTGGAAACAGTCATTAAACAACTGCAGGTCCAGATAAAATAGCTTTTGTACTCCTAAGAGTGAAGACTAAGCCTTTGTTTTAATTCCAGTGTGCTGATGTATATTTTGGGAGCTTTAATTGAAATGTAAACTCTCTGAAATGTCACCAGTCTGTAGTTGTGCAGTAGAAAGGGAGAAGGAACTTAGTCGTGCTCAGTTTTCTCAATGTTCAGCATCTCTGGGGAAGAACAGCTTTTCCAAAGATGATCAATATTTCTGGAAGTAGTTTATACCTACACATTGCTTGCTACCCTTAAAATCTTATCTCCTTTGGCTTTTGAATATTATCCGGTAGACATGTTCTTTATTTATTCCAGGAATTTGTTCCCATTTCCTGTTTTGATTCCAGTACCGCAGTGCGTGTCACTTTACAAAACAGATTAAAGAAATAGTGAGAAGTGTCAGATAAGGTGGTTGATTTGACCCTGGCATTAATTTCCACATGGAATTTGAGGCAGCCAGCTGAGATGTGCCAACATTCACCTCCTGATGGGTAGATAAGGAAAGGTCTGGGGTTCTTGCTGTCTTCTTTCCTTAATGACTTGGGAAGGGATTCAACAACGCCCTTTATAAAATCATGATAGGAGGAGGGGCAGTTCTATTCCATGCTGTGTCCCTGGATTAAATCTCTTAATCTAGTGGCTTTAACTTGCTACTTCAGCTAAAGGAAAGATTATACAGACACTGAAAGGTCTTGGGGAGAATATACTTCTTACATGTGCACAGGATGGAATTGTAGGGTTAGAATTAGGAAAAAGTTTACTCTTATCAGGATCTTGGAAGTGGTCACCTTTGTCATAAATTCTAATCAGCCTTTATAAACATGTGAATCAACAAAACATTAAAGTGCTGTGACTCTCTGTTCTCTGTAAATGGTTTCTTGTTTAAATTGTTCCATATCAAGTAGTTTCACATCCTTTCTAGTAATTTCCAGCATAGGAAAGACAACAGATAATCCTGCTTTTCTTAAGGTAGAAAAGGAGATTTTTTTTCCCCAAATGTGCCATCTTCCCAATGTGGTTACACTTCCAGAGTCTTTGAGGTTGGAAAAGACTTCTAAGGTCACCAAGTGCACCCATTGCCCCCAGCACTGCCAAGGCCACCACTAAACTCTGTCCCCAGGTGCCACATCTGTATGGCTTTTGAATACCTCCAGGGATGAGGATTACACTTCCCCAGGCAGCCTGTGCCAGGGCTGCACAGCCCTTCTGGTGAATTTTTTCCTGATACCTAGTCCTAACTTGAGGCCGTTTCCTCTTGTCCTGTGTTTTATTACTTGGGAATGACCCCCCTTGTTGCTGTTGAGCATCAAACAATGACACAGACTTTTGATTGGAAGGTTAGAAAAGGTGATCTTTTATTTTTGAGATGTGACTCTCTTATACAGTATTTTACACAGACCAATTTGATTGGTGAAACAAAGGTAAACCTCTTCAATCGCATTGGTTAAAACAGATGTTCGTCAAGAAACCTCTCCTGTGAGGAAGAATGGATAAACATAGGTACAGTTACAAAAATATTTCTTTTGTTTACAGGAAGTTTTTTGGGAAAGGAATTTCCCAAAAACCAAAACATTAAACCAGAGCTACACCCCCTGGCTGCCCCCTCCTGGCAGGGAGTTGTGCAGAGCCACAAGGTCCCACCTGAGCCTCCTTTTCTCCAGGCTGAGCCCCTTTCCCAGCTCCCTCAGCCTCTCCTGGGGCTCTGACTCTTCCCCAGCTCAGTTCCCCTCCCTGGACACACTCCATCCCCTCAGTGACTTTCTTCTTGTGAGGAGCCCAAAACTGAACCCAGAATTCAAGGTTTCTTCTTCCTATTTGAGCCTGTACTAACCCATACAGTACAAACCCCCATTCTGATGCTCTCTTTTCCCCTTCTGCTCACTCCCACTCCTGTAAGATATGTCCTGTGTTCTCTGATCTCCTTTTTTCTCCATGTCACACCTGTGTGCTTGTGCCCTGTCTCTCCTCAGCCAGTTGTTCCTAAGGAGATCTTGCCTCTCATGGCTGGCTGGGCCTTTTTATTATTCCCTGAACAGCAAACATCTGTGATGAGCAAGCTCCTCTCCTAGTTCCTGCTGCCTCCTGTTGCCCACAGACCGAAGGAGCTGCTGCAGAAGCTGCACGTTGGGCACATCTGGCACAGGAAAGCCGTTAATATCCTTCTTTTCCTTTTCCCAATTCAACTTGTCCACCTTATAGGAATGGAGAATTTACATGACTGCATGAGCTCCTCTGAGATTTTGGGGGAGTATAGAAGCTGTATCATACCAGGTAGAAATAGAATAAAATGTTTGAAAAAAATAATTACCCCTTTTCAGAGAGCACACTGGTGTTCTAAACATTAATGATCCAGTGAATGAGCTTACATAGCTCAATCCAGCTGAGTGAATATATTGTGGATTCTTTCTCTGCGGGCCTAATGTCTGATCCAAACAAAATCCAATAGCTTCTGTCTGTCGTGCTGAGCCCTCGGATCAGCACACACCATTCAGCAGAATTAAAGCTTCCATCCATTCCAGACATCTCCAAAAATCATTTAATATTTTCTGGGATGCGTTTTTGTTTGAGTTTTGCGGGGCGGGGGGTTGTGTTTTGGTTTTTTTTTTAATTTATTCTTCATTGTGCTGGTCATAAAGCTTTAACTTCCAAAGCTTTTTTCCACTGGGACAGATCTGCCAGGGCTGTGGCTCGGAGCCATCTGCTGGGCTGGTACTGACTGGGTGCATTTCCAGTTGACGTCAATTTACCTTCCGGTTATCACATCGAGTTGGCTTTTTGCTCTGGCATTGCATCTTCAAATAGCTCCTGTGCTTTCCAAAGGACTGACGCAGGCATTTTGGATTCCAGATGGAATTTTAAGCACCAGTTTGATTATGTCTCTCAGCCCAGACACCTCCATGCCCTGCCTTTATTTGATTTGTATCTTGATTAATAGCAAAGGCAACAGATGCGATTGGCTGAAGCCACTGAATGCTGTAAGGCTTCTTAGAACTTCAGGGAATCAAGTTCTGCTTGTTTTCCCTCTTTTCAGGGCAACTGTTAAATTTGGGAGGAACCAGGTTGAATAGTTTTATCCCCAACTTTGTGCAGTAATTCTGGAGACTGGCCTGTATGGCTTCATGTTTTATGGATGGAGATCTGGGTGGTGTTATATACCATTACAAGCAGAATTTCCCCTTGTGGTGAGACTTGCTTGCTTTGTAATAGAAGTAATTCCTTCTAACTTACTTAGGCAAGTCTGTTCAGCTGTTTGCTGTTGGATGCCAAGGAAAACAAACAGACTGTTCTTGAAACTTACTTTGGCGTTAGTAACCAATTTTGTTTAAAGTAGCATGAATGATTGATAGTAGGAACATAGCCCAAGATTTTCATTCTTTTGCTGTGAATTTTAGGGATGCTAAGAGGACTGTATTTTTATTTCCCTTTTTTATTACTCTGAAATGAAGTAGATGCCTGCAAGTAACAGGTATTGCATAGCTGCTTGGTTTAGTAGCCACAGGCTGTGTGCCAGCAATTTCTCTGCCCACAAACATAGATCCAGTTCCCTTTAGCTGTGATTCTGCTTGACATCACTTAAACCTCCTCAGTCACTTCACTGTTCCCAGATCAGTAGGTCTTTTTTACTGGCTGTGGGTTAACAGCCCTGACACTGTAGGAAAAGCAGGGTAAGTCCCTAGAAAATGGGGAATTTTGCCTGTGATTTAACAGATTAAAAGTTATATAAATGGGTAATTTACTGATATACAATTTTCTGCTGGCGTGGCTGTTCTTCTCTGTCACACACAGATGTGAATTTGGTGGTAGATTACAACAGCAGGCTTTTAAAGATAAAAGGATGGTCAAAATAAATATCAAATTGAATTCCAGATTTTGTTCTTAGAGAAAAACAGGTGCTGTTAAAGCACAGAAACATCAGTAGCTCATGTACAAAAGCTAAAGATGCTCCTTGAACACAGCAGTAATCATACCCAGAACTTTGCTGCTGTTAAATGGGCTGCAGTAGAAATCGGGATGACACAAAAAATGTCCAGTGCTTTCCAAGTATGGGAGAGCAGGATAATTTTGTAAATGGAGATTCCACAACTGATGAATCTGAATCCCATGATTGTTGTAAAATAGATACAAAGCACAAGGAAAACTCAGTGTGTTTTTCTTGGAGCATGGTCGGAGGAAGGGCAAGGACCTGGAGGCCAATCTGAGGCCTGACTTGCTTGTAGACTATGGCTGGAGGCCCCTGTTCAAGGCTGCTTCATACTTTCCATTCTTAAGACCTTGTCTTTAATAAATTTGACAGATAAAGCCAGCAGGGCCCAAAAGTATTGTTTGAATCTGCATTAGACTGATATTTCTGGGAAAATTGAAGCCCAAATGGGAAAAATAGTTCTAAGAAGGAGCTAAGAAAAGCCTGTTTCTCTTCTTTGTGTCCTGCTGTGATTCTTTGTAAAGCCTCAGAGCCTGAGTGCTGCAGGAGCAGAGGCTTTGGAGCCAAGGAGCCTTTACAAAAACAGCGTTCAGCCTTCCCAATTTCAGCGACAGCTCCATCCTCAAAGGGTTTGAGCCTCTCTTTGCCTCTTTGAGCCTGTGCTGGGAGTCACCAGCCCCAGAGAGCTAGTCAAAGCTGAGGAGCTGGTTTATGCTGTGATCTGAGCACTCATGCACAGGCCTTACAGAGGAGGAGGAAGAATTGTGTCTGATTCATCCAACCTGCCAGGTATCCCGAACGAGAGTTACTCATTCCCCCGTAATCATTTTGTTTGTGCAAAGGCAGGGGTGTGCAGCAAATGTATAAAAATAGACATAGTGTATAACCTTTTATTAGTTAACCAGATCTGTTTATCTCCAAGGAACCCCTGGCTCTGTTCAGAAGGCTGGTTGGATTTCCGAGAGAGAAGTTAATTGTGTAACAAAGGGAACTGCTGGCTTTTGAGTGGAGGCTTAATTTGGAATGGATGAAGCCAGTGAGCCAGAGGGATTTCAGAAGAAAATGGGTGGTGGTGTGATTAAAGCAGTTGGATGCTTCTGCTGGATAATTGAATTCTGCTCTTGCCTCCATAACAGAGTTGCTGTGTGATATTAAGCAAATTGTTTTTCCTAGATGGTCATTAATTGGGTGTTTTATTCTGGTGCCTGATGGGAGAGATCTGAGGTGTGATTTGCTTGAGGGCGTTGCTTTTCTGTGAATTCAGAAGCTGTTGCATAACACTACATATTTTGAAAAATCAGATACTGTTAGTTTCAAACAGACCCAATATTAATCAGAGTTTGAAGTACCATCTGTTACAATAATAATTAATATGATAAGAAAGTCGATGAAGAAATTAATTCCTTCTTTAGAGCAGAGCTCGAACTTTGTGAAGAAAATAGTACATTGGATATCTGCTGGGAATGGTTATGTAGGAGACCTGGTATTGAGTGAGCAGTAACTGTCCTACACTTTGGGAAAAAAAGTAGGGATTTTTTGGGAGAACATTGTAGTTCATGGGATTGTAACACAAAAACAGGGTGAACCAGCTTAGGCTCAGCACTGTCCTTAACTGATATTCTTAACTCACTTGCTTGACTTTCCATCAGAAAATGTTTTTCAAGTGTGAGCTGATACACAAATTTAATTTCAAACCAAACAAACACAGCCCTCAAGGTTAACTCAAGTGCGGTGCCATCAGTGGAGAAGGAAACAAGATCCTCCTTCCCCACAAAGCTGCAAAGAACCTCGTAGCCATGAAAATCCATCATGCCTGGTGCAGATGAGGCCGGAATGCTTGGCAGAGGCCGTTTTCAGTGGGGTTTTGCTCTCAGCTCAGCGAGTTCCTGGCTGAACCCTGCTCATCTGGCCTCTTAGTCGGGCACCTGAGCCCCAGTGTGGCTCTGTGCTCCCAGCAGGGCGTTGCTGCGGGAGCACGGGAACCCCTGGGAGCGCGCGGTTACCGCTTTATCCCGGCTCCGTGTGCCACCAGGCAGCTGGCAGTGAGCCCCTGAGGCAATTGTGTGGGAGGGAAGGATGGCCAGAGCGTGGCATTTGCTCTCAGAGGCCGCACGGATTTAGCCACGGGTTTTATTGGAACTTTTGGAGCTATTTATGCTGGGCAGCTGTTTAAGCACGGTGCTGCTGGGAAGCCGAGCTGCTCTCGCAAATGAGGCTCACGGTGGAAGCCACGTGTGGCATTGCAGTGATTTTGTGTAACCAGGCCTTACACTCAGGAGGGCACTTTACACCCCCTTCCCTGTGATCTCCGGTTTGTCAGTCCTGTATCTTTCTCACCATACCCTCCCCAAAGGATGCAGAATTACCCCAGAACACTACAGTCCTTATTTTAACCTGTTTTTTCCCTTGATGTCACATTGAAACTGATCTTACTGAAATGTTTTTGTAGCTTCTTGCACTTGGTTGTAGATCTACTTTTTGTAGCAGCCTTTTGCATCTGTGACTTCTGGCAGTTTTATGCTTGGCCAGTGTTCTGTGGAAGCTCTGCAGCCCGGACTCCTTTCAGCTTTCTTTGTCGAATTTGGTTTTCAGAACACTTAATTTTTTTTCTGGTACTTTCCTTAGATGTTGCTGACTGATACTGGGCATCCCAAAATGGGTGCCTTATTGTAGAGGAGACTTTAAAACTTTTAAAACCTTTAAAACTTTTTAACAACAAGAGTATTCTATTTAAAGATTCTGCTCCTTTTTGCATTCGTCAGTTTTATAATAAAGTGATACTGATCTTTTGTAGCTCCTAAGTGTATTTTCACAGAGCCTCTGCACCTGTTCTGTATTGCTGATTTTTCCTGTTTATGTTGATTTGCACTTGGCCCTGTGAAGTGCACCTCAATCCATCATTATAATTTGGATTAAGTGGGAAAACAGTTGGAAGGCTGTCTGTTCCATGCTGGCAGTCAGTCTGAGTGTGGTGTAAGCTCTGGTGATCCTGCCCTGTTCTACTAAGCAGGTTATCACTGAAAACCCAGGGTGATGCTGACCCTGGGGCACAGATGAATCACTCCTGATTCAAAGCTCCATTTTGATGTCAAACCATTGATGGCCACCCACAGTAAAGTTATTTGACCTGTTTGTCTTCCCCTCTTGGCTTAATCTAAGTCATGCCTTGACAATGTGCCTTAAATATCACATGAAAGTGTTAGAATTCCTATGAAAGTCAGAATGGACAAGGTCTATTGCCAAGTCCCATCCCTAGGGCCTTCTGCCTCAGGGGAAATCTGATTGATGTGCTACAACTTGTTGTTGCCAAATTCACGTTGGCTGCTACTCATCACCTTCTCCACTCCTACATGCCTACAAATTGTCCGTGTTCCCATTTTTGCTTGAAATTGAAATTAAATTGATGGATATGTAATGCCTGGCTGTTCTTTCCACTCCTTCCCTGAACATATTTGCTTCTCTTCTGGTTTTTTCCTCCTTTCTTCTCCTTCGGGCTGTGTGCTGAAAAGACACACAGGCAGGAGACACAAGATTCCAAGATTTTAAGGAATCAACTCTTTCTTTTGGAGCATGACAAAGCACTAGCTTTGCTGTTCCTTGGGTAACTGGAAACAGCAGTCAGGGGCAGAGGAAGACACTGTGGTCACAGTCTATCAGTGTGACATGAAGGGAGAATAAAACCATGAATGTGTTAATTAAAATGTTTTTATTCATGGTCTTGATGTTAAAACAAAGAATTTTTATTTTTAGTTAAGAAGACACTGCCTTAAATTCGTGATATGAGATCTCTGGCGGTTCCAGGAGGGTTGTTGTCATTAGAGTCATAGAATGGTTTGGGTTGGATGGGACTTTAAGGAGCATTGAGTTCCAAACCCCCTGCCATGGTCAGGGATGCCACCCATTAGATCAGGTTGCTCAGTCCAGCCGGGCCTTGAACACTGCCCGAGTTGGGGCATCCACAGCTTCTCTGGGCAGAGCTTTCTCTGTGTTCAAGAAGTTCATGCTCACTCCAGCAGTTACTCTGTTTTTGTGCCATCTAATCCCTGGCTGCTGAGCCTGTACCATGTTAATCCCTGGGAATGTTATTGTGTGGAAGGGACTCTACCTTCTGCCAAAGAGGCAAAAAATTGCATATGAAAAAATGGGATTTTTAGGGCTCTCAGTCAAATACCTTTCATTGCATCAACACTGCTCTAATTCTAGGAAAAACCATCTAACTTGTGCCAAGGTGAGAAATTGTAGTGCTCATGTGAAAGAAAGTGCCTGCTGCTGTTACTCATGTGTATGGCACAGGAGTTTCGAGGATTGTGTAGAGAAACCACAGCAACTCTAAAGCTACTTGTACTTCTCTGAATCCTTTGGAGTTTTTGCCTGTGTGGTGAATAACACGTTTTTTCTTTCTTTGTCCCTTTACCTCCTCTTCTGCAGTTTCAGCTTCTTGCCTCAGCATTATTTAAGTCTGGCTCGGATTTCACGACTCTTGGTGAGTATTGTGTGTCAGAGGAATTACGTGATGTTCCCTTTGATAATTACTCTTAGTTTCTACTGGTTTTTATATCAAATGTTATAGTTCCTATCAACATTGCAGGCTCTTTTCAATATGCAAAGTGCCACTATCCAGACATTTGAGAGGTTATTTATAATGACCAGTGTCCAATGCCTCAAGCCCGTATTTAAAACATCTGTCAACATCCGTGGTTTTAAACCAATGCCTCCTGGGATCATTTTGTGTCTCTTATTACATCTGATCCTTCGCTGTTACCCAAGTAAACAGAAGCTTTGGTCAGAATAAAGCACCTCCTGTCATGTCACTTTGGAATCTCACAGCATGGCTACGGCTCTGTTTGCTGTGATAACTGCAATTCCTGGAGTAGTTTGGTTCGCTCTGTTCTTTACAGAACGAGTTCTTTGGGCAGAGTGTCAAGAGCGGAGAAAACAGTGGCGTGAAGGGCTGGAAACAGGAGGGCTGAGCCAAAGCCATGATTTGTTTCGCTGCTCTGTCCAGTTAACTCTTTGGGAGATCTCGGAGACTCATCCTGGGCAAGCTATGGGAAAGCTACAGGCAGTAATTACATCCCTGTACTGCTGGGGTGTCCTCAAGTCACTGAGCTCTTGCTAAGGGAATGGATGACTTCAATTTTTGATGGAGGTATAATTCCCAATCTAAGAAACTGAGGGAAAATGAAAGCCCACTGCAGTTCTGCCCTGCTGGATGAGAAAGCTCTGCTGAGTTCTTGTGGTTTGGAAGACATCAAGTTGACCCCATAAGATCAACTTTTTTTAAAGAAAGAAAACTGAAATTTCAAAAAAGTTAGATTTTTCATAGACTCATAGAATGGTTTGGGCTGGAAGAGACCTTCAAAAATCATCTCATTCCAACCCCCTCTGTCATGGGCAAGGACACCTTCCACTATCTCAAGTTGCTCCAAGCCCCATCCAACCTGGCCTTGAACACTTCAGGTATGGGACATCCACAGCTTCCCTGGGCAACCTGTGCCAGTGCTTCACCACCCTCAAAACTTTTCCGTAGTTTTAAGCATTTTAAAAGATGAATTAGTTCTTGACTCAGTACAATATTTTATCCAGATTTTGAGTTTACAGATAGGAGGATATGTACATCAAGAGGTGCTTTGAAAATAAAAACCCCAGTCCTCCTTGATTTGATTAACTTGGTTGACTTTGATTAACTGGAGAGTGAGTTCACTGAATTAAAAAGCATTCCTTTGAGATAGCAGCAATGGAAGTAATCCAAAGTGGAGAAGCCTGTTGTGTGCCTGCCCTATTATTCTTGATGATGGTTTTAGCGTAGGATTTGGATAAACAATGCAAACCAAGCCCTGCTGTGTTGGGAGGCAGCACTCCAGAAACAGGTTTGCAAAGCTCCTGTGTGCCTAGATGCAGCCAGGTGCAAGTCCAGTGAGTAAATACCAACTCTGAGTTGGGACTCCTGCTGTCAGCAGAGCTTATCTCAAAGAAAACTCCAAGCAATCCAAGGAGCAGTTCTGGTTATGGCAGTGAAGATAATGAAGAAAGCCCGAGGACAGAAGAAATGAGGCACCAAATAAAAATAGCTCCATGGATTTTGTTTTCTGGGACATCAGAGCAGTCCCCTGAGAACTCCTCCTTCCCTCGTTTCTTCAGGGCTGTCAGTGAGCTTGACAGGCATTTGTTTGTTACTTTTTATGGCATTTTGATGGCCGTGCTGGCTTGGGGTGACATAATCTCTGTATATGTGCTCACAGTAGTGGGACGGAGAGCTGGCAGCCACCTTAGTGCAGGCAGAGGGAGCTGTTAACATTTATCCCAAATGGACAATTCCACAGCTAAACTGCGTGTTTGGGATTGGGAGGAGTGACTTACTTTCCCCTTTCCTTCTTCCCCCAGGATTTTCAGACGTTGACCACACGTATGCCCAGAGGACTCAGCTGTTTGACACGTTAGTCAACTTCTTCCCGGACAACATGACCCCTCCTAAAGGCAACCTGGTGGACCTCATCACGCTGTAACGGAGCAATCACTGGACACATGGAAGAGGGGAAAAGCATCCATTTTCAGTATTTTAATTTTTTTACTGCATTGATTGACTGCTGGGATGAAGTTAATGTAGTAACCCCTAGGTGTTTGGAAGGGGTTTTATACTTGTATGGTGAATCCCTGGAGCTTTTCCCTTGGAGTAGGTTAATAAAATGTAACTGACATACTTCTGACTAAATATATATATTTTTTCTGACTTTGGATTTTGAGTTAGCAAATGTAAGATGAAAAAGTGGGGGAAAAAGAAAAAGAAATAAAACCCAGTCATGCAGTGATCTTTTTGCCTATGGGGGAAAATTTGAGATTTGTGAGTTGTCTGGGATTAAAGATGATGGGTTTTATTTTGCGTTTCCTGAGGAAGAGGGGGAAGAGGTTTTTCTTCCCTCATTTGTAGCTAGTCGTGATGTATTGCTTAATCCTACAACTCCATCCTCAGCAGCTGAATAACTTGGTGGCAGGACGCTGGCACGTGTTGAGATGATGTAATTTATGTCCTGAGTCTTGTACTCACGGTGTGTCGCGGGAAGGCGAGCGTGTTTCGAGCCGTCTGTCTCCCCTTCCCAGAGTTGTGCTGACAGTCATGTCTAATTGCTTCTGAGACTCCATCTAAACTGACTACCTACATCCCTGTCTCCTGTTCTCTGGAGCCTTCCACTTCAACCTGGCAGGCAAGAGGGAACCTCAGAGATAACAGCTGGAAAATGGGAGTGCGGTCGCCACCCACACAGGCCCCTTTTCAGGGACTGATCTCTTTGCGGCTGTGCTCATCCACTGAGAAACCCTGTGGGTCCTCGGCGAGCCTGGCAGAACTGGGTCTTCCACCTCACACACCCCCAACCTCTGCAACCTGACCCCAGGTTGGGTGTCGGATTTCTGAAGCAGATTGTCTTCGTTTCCATGTGCTTCTGTGTGCGTTTGTCCGTGTGTACGTGTACAGGGCGTCGCTCCCAACAGCTTGTCTCCTTCCCGTGTAGTGCAGCTCCCTTGTCAATGCATTTTAGACCTAGATCTGACTGTGAGGGAGACCTTCCTAGCCTAAATCTCTGAAAATGAGCTGATGCATATGTATAAAAAATGTATTCTTCCTTTTGCTGAAAGCCTTCTTTATAAACACTGTAAGGGCTTGGTGCTGCACTGTGAGGTGGAATGAAGGACATGCATATCCAGCATTAGAAACGCTGCATTTCGTGTCGGTGAGCATCCAGTACACTCTGGCAGATGTAAATATTTATATGAAACTGCAAAACTTTCTGTCCAGCAGTGTTCATGCCAGTCAGGTATCGGTGCTGCACCTGCTGTGGCTCCTGTTGAACTTGGTGGAAGTCCTGTGTGTGCAAAGATGATTTGGACTCTTGAAATAAAGAGTTAGTCAAGTGTCTTTTTCAGAGCTCGAGTGTCTGCTTGCTTTGATTGTATTGCCTCTTTATCATGTTCTTTGTGTGACTTTTATAGTCCTGGTGCATTAGAAATAAATTTCAAAGCCTCATACTAGTGTTTAATCACTTAGAAAGGAACAGTATGTCAGAGGCCAGATTTGTCTTCAGGGAGGACTGTACAAATGAAGTGTTTTTAACCTGTCACTTGAGACTGTTCAGACACTGTGCACTTCAGTGGATGGCAAATCAGGTGCCTGCGGAAGAATCCACTCGGTGCAGGAAATGAAATCTGATGAAATTGTTTCTTTGGAACATGGCAGGTTTTTTTCCTATTGACATGCAAAGTTTTACATCACTGCTGGGCTTTGTGGTGTGCTACCTGTGCTGAGGCTTTGTTAACTAACATAGAGTTTATACAGTACAAGTGTAGGTACTGGGGGAGTATTCCAGCTGAACTGTTGCTTCCATTGAGATCGAAATGAGCACTTTTAACGCAACCTGCCAAAATTATGCAAACTTTTAGTACTTAAATTTAGTGCTGCTGTGCTCCTTTATCACTTGATCTCATTGCCTGTGTATCCTCAGCTTCAGTCAGATGATTAAATGCTCTTTGTGACAGTTCTCTAATGAACCATGCTCTTCCTAAAGTGTTGTGTGTCCACCTTGGATGGCTAAAAGAACCCAAAAGATACACCTCGGTGGAGAAGCCCTGGTGAGCAGGCAGAGGAAGTTCAGGAACACCCAGAGCTGTGAATGATGTTGCTGGTGAGCAGTGCATCGTGTCAGGTCTGGTTTGTGTGACAGGAATTCGATCCAAACTCATTGTCCTCTGCGCCGGGGGCGCGCGCAGAGCCCGGCAGCCTCGGCTCTGTGTTTTGTAGCCTCGTGCAAATCGATGATTTGTTTGAGGGAGGGGAACGCTGCTTCTGCAGGACTGACAGTCCCAGCTAACGAGAGCACTTCAGGATGATCAAATATTGACCTGCCTTTGTCCCGAGCAGATCGATGCCGCTCGCACCAGCACAGTTCATGGATTACAGCTGCTGATTAACCAGCAGAAACTTTGCTCAGCTCTGCGGTATTTGTTGAGCAGCAGAGGCACCGTGTGGCCAGAGAGGTTAATCCAAAGGGAAGGTTTCTTGTGGCTTTGCCAAGGGTCTTTCCTTCTTTTTGTCCTTAAGGCTAGGAGTCAAATGATCTCTTTGCATTGGTGTATGCTACGTTACCTGCTTTAAATTCTAACCAAAAATTCTGAGCAGTCAAGTATAAATTTCCTTTCAAAATCAGCCACTTGTTGTCAGGCAGCGACACAGGTACTTTGAATTTCATTGCATGCTGATCTTTAAAGACGCTGCTGGCATTCCAGGAAAGCATCTGATGTGCTCATTATAGAAAGCCCGAAATACAAACAGTAAAGAAACCCACTGGATCTGAAAACAGCCACCTGAAAACATTTCACAGCCCAGTGCATGCGGGGTTATAAATATCTGAGCTGTGCGTGAGAAGTCTTCAAACCTCACCATCATTGCTTGTAGGCTGTGTCTGAGGCTGCTCTTTAGCTTAGACAAGACAAACATACTCTATTTGCCTTTACTTTAGATTATAAGGTGACTTTGTGTATGAACTTGACACCACATAATCTTTGCACTACAGTGAGTAGTTTTGTCTGTAAATTCTGTGTTAAATTGTAAATAAGGTATTGCGAAGGAAAGCATCATTCCTTGTCAGAGAGGGACTCATTCATCATGTTTTGGGTCTTTAAAGCCAAAGTTACAGGGTTCTGGTATGTATTTTAAAGCTAGAGGAAGTCAGGGTGGGGTAAACTTGATACAGACATCCAGACTTCACTCTTGGTTTAGCTTTTTAAAAAATATCCTTTGAAATCCCTGTGTTTGATTCTTCACTGACTGGCTCTTACAATACCTTTCAGTGGATCATCTCCTTGGAAAACAAGAAATTTTTTTATGTTGTTCCTTTTATGTGTCAAGTGACACATTTTCTTAGAGAAATAAAGCCTTTCAGAACTGATTTTTTTTGATCACTTGGATTAGGTAGAATTAAGTGAGTTGGTTAATGTTTGTCTTACACAACCCCTCATAGTAGTCATGAGGTAGAAGTTGTTAAGAGTTCTCCCAGAATGACTTCTCCAAGCATGTTCTGCTCTTGTAGTGTGACCCAAAATGTTGTTATGTGGCAGAAGGACTTTGTTACATGTTGTTAAATGAGATTATAACCACTTCAGCCACCTTTTTGCCTCTTTTCTTTTGAGGATCCCATTAGTTAGTATTGGTCCTGGGAAAGCCTGAAAGGTGATGCAAAATGTTCATTGAAATGAATTGTAGTTGTTATCTTCTGGCTCTTTTAAAGGTATTTGTGATGTGTTTATTCTTACAATCTCTTCCTTTTGCTGAGCATAATGAGGAAGGAGAACTTTGTCTTGGAAAAATTCAGTTTGCCCTTTTCCTGGGTGGCATCTTGCATGGGTAGTTAAGGTAGTTGTATCCAGTTGTGTAAATAAACCTCTGGAATTTGGTTTTTGTTTGCCTGGGATGGCTCTGGGTGTACGCAGGTGCATGCTGGCTCAGGGATCAGGCTGGAGCTTCCTACCAGAACTTCAATTAGCAAAATCTTGTTTTGGAAAATCATTCCGGGAACACCCAGTTGGAAGAGCTTTTCTAAGGCATTGCCTTGTGCAGTGGCAACTGGAGTGAAGTTAGAAATTTTCCTAAAGAGCATAGAAAAACTTCCCTTTGTGGAGCGACAAAGTTAAATGAAATTGCTGAAACTTTTTGATCATTGATAATAATTACCCAGCCTGAAAACTGAATGATTTAATGATTACAGTTTAAGGATTGAGGAGTCAGTAAGCAAATTAACTGGACCCACCTATTTGCAGGAGGGTGGCAGAGGTGTGGGGCTGGTGGCCAGGAATTGCCACGGCTCATCTGTGTGTTTCCTTAACTGGCAGCCACGAGTGTCCAGGGCTCCATGAGCTGTTCCTTCTTCCAGAATAAACTCCTTCCAAAGCCGAGTAATGACTCTGGAAGAGTGTTTTCCATGGGGCTTTGTGGAACAGCTGTTTGCTGAGCCGTTTTCCTGATGTGTGCAGATTTTTCGAAGGGAGTTTTCTCTGTCCCAAAGTTTTGTGCTGACCTGACCCTTCTGTGCCAGCCTGCGCTGGTGAGTGATGGATTCAGAGCAGAGTCCTGAGGAATGCTTCAGACTTGTTTGCTGCTCTTACTGTGAGAAAGATGAGCATTAAAGCTGCTTATGTCAAATGCAGGAGGGTGGCAGGTACCCATAACACAATCAGCTTTCTTGCTGCCTCCTGCATTTCAGAATCAAGAACTAAGTACTTTTGTAGAGCTTATTGAGTAAACTTTAAATTTGAATGACTTGTGTACAACCTCCATCTTTGTACAGGCAGTAATTCTGCTGATGTAATGCTGTGCCACTTCTGGGGAAATGGCAAAAATTAATAGATAACGTTTCCATTCGGTCCCTTTGTTTTTAAAAGTGGAAAAATGTCTTGTGAAACCTTGAGTCCCCGTGTATGCTTTGAATTTTAGCTTATTAGTTGGCTCAGAGTTAAGGAATGTTTGGCTATTGTCAAGTGAAGTCCTGACAGTAAAAGCAGTTCATGTATGTCTCTGGAAGTGCTTGTGTTGTTTTATAGTTGTACTTATTACAGAAACAGAGGTGGACCCAGTTGAAAAATTAAAATTATTGTGTTTTGATTTAGGAGGAAGATTATAGAAACTCTGAGCTTGGCCTATTTTAATAAGTACATGTGTTAATTTGGAAATGGGTCTTATTTTGTGAGAGGAGAGTTTAAGAACAACTATATGACTTGTTCTTGCTATAGATTGCTAGTAGTATATAAGCTGTAAATACTGTTGAAATGTAAATGTGGTGTCAGAAGCTCGTTAGTGTATCTAAAAGCCTGTGGGAATGGGAGGCCCGATCATATCCTGTCATGGAAAAGGTTATACTGGAGATTATTCAAGTTGTGGCAATGGCTTGTAGGCAAAATCCCTCTTTTACTAAAAGCTTCTAGTATAATGAAAAGTTGGAGTGGAGAAAGAAGGTTAACTACTGGAACCAGGATAAGAGTTCATGGCTCAGCGCTTGGATAAATTGACTCCAGATGCTTTTGTCTGCAGGCAATGGATCCAAACGCGGTTTTGGAGTGGAAGCCAGTTATTGCTGCTGGAGAGTGCTACAGGAGAGCCTCGTGGGGATGGCAGCAGGTATCCCTTCGGCATTCCTGGCAGAGTCACAGAGCTGGCTGGAGTTTGGGATTATCCACGTGTGCTTTGGTTATATCCGTAAACCTCCGAGGAGGGCTGTGTGGGTTTTGTGTAATTCCAGCTGCGTGGCTGAGGTGTGGAGCTCTGCAGGGCAGCTCCTTCCCCAAGCACAGATCCTGAGGATAACACATTGCTGCTGTCTGCTTTGCTTTCATGGACTCTGTTTGATAGGGGTGAACTCCAGATATTGCCGTGACCCAAATTCAGTGCTCTGCTTCCGACGGAGCTGCTGTCAGTGCATCACCTCGTACCCTGAAATCTCAATTTATTCTTGGTGCAGACACGGCTCCACCTTCCCTTGGCTTCCAGCTGTTTGCTGTAAGTCAGCACAGCTTTTACTGATGACCTGGAGAGTGTGAGTGCTGTCAGAACTCACTCGACTGTTCAGCTCCAGTGTGGAATCACAGTTCATTCCTGGAAACAGGGATGTGAGTGAACAGCTCAAAACTGGCTCTGTCAGGTTAGATTTTTGGGTTTGCTGCTAATTTGAAAGGAAAGTCTTATCACTAGCAGGTGTGATGGTTAAAGCGTGACCTCTTGGTTATTTCCCCATTTATTCTGCATTTTCTTTCCCTGTGTGGCTGTTCACTGCTATTGAAATGCTTCAGATTTCCCTGAATTTAATGGGCACCTACAGAGGAATTAAAGGTTAGAGTTACGTAGTGGTTATCGAGGCATCAGTTTCTCCACATCATACTCCAGTTGCTTCCTTTGCAAAACTCCTTCCTGCTGCCTCTGAAACAGTCAGGAAGGATCCTTGTGATTTACATTGTTCTTTCCAGGGCTGTTTCTCATCCCAGGTAAGGACAGGGAAGTGTGGGAGATGATTTCCCACTGCAGCACACACTTAGTTACTTGTGCCCTTCCATGGCCTCACATTCAGTGCTGTGATGCTCCTTCCCTCCCATCTCAGGGTTTATGTTGTGTGGCCCCAAGAAGAAGAAGGTGATGATACCACCCCTCAAGTTGTCCTAGGTTCCTTCACCTGCTCTGATCATCCCAAAACCTGCATGGGTATTGGGGTGCAGCATAGCAGGGCAGAGGGAATGAGAAGAGAAATAATCTTGGGGTTAATTACAGGGATGCCTGATGGGAGTAGGTGTGTAAGGCGTGGTCTGTCTTGGTGGAAGGACTTCGAAGAACTCTTCTAACAGTAGCTTTGCTGTTCAGAGCTGATTTTACAATGTGAGCTGGATTCTCTCGCTCTTTTTTAGAGAGAAGTGTTGCAATAGCAGGATCTTCTAGTTCTGAAGCTTCACCTCGAGCTCTGGCCCCTCTCCACCCCAAAGATACCAGGGAAAATAATACAAATTTTATTCTCTCCACAGCAATGGCGAGGAAGCCAGTTGGGCTTAACCCTGCTCAAACAGAGCAGAGGTGGTGCAGCACCATTGGCTTTTGGATCAGGTCTGGCTGCCTTAAGGGATTGTTAAAACCTAAAAACGTTCTGAGCTTTCTGATGAAAGCTGCCAGTTTGATTAAAGGAGACTAGGTGCTTTTTAATTAATATGATGGTGGGGAGGCTAGACCATAATAGTGGCTTCAGTGGTTGCAGTCATCTCCACATCCCAAATAGCAATGGATAGATTTTGCTCCCCAGTGATAGGAAAATATTCTTTAAATATCCTGACTTAGTAACCAAGGAGTTCAATCAATTACTCAGTGTTTCACTAAATAGAGAAGTGCTGCAATGTGTGAACAGAGTCTGTTCATTTAAAAAGCCACTTTGAGGCTGAAAAGTGATGTTTTGGGGTTGGTTTTTTTTTTTGAGATTTTGACAAAAACTCGGCTCTTAAAAGGGGAAAATGGAGGAGAACTACTGTGCTGCTGACTTGTTTTCTCTCCCTGTCTGCTGTGGTCATCGGGAATGCAAACTAGCAGTGGAGGGTGAATATTGCCTTCATCTCTCCCTCCTCATTCCTGTCCCTCCCGTTGATGTTTTGATGTGCAAAACACACTTCACTTCAGAAGCTGCTGTGCGGGGTGGTGGAAAGGAAAACAAACCCCTCGTTATTAGTAGCTGTTGCCATTTGCTAGAGCTGTATTTTCTGCTGTGTCTTCCAGCACTCCCTCCTCCACAGCAGGAAATGAGGGGGTGCTGGGGAGACCGTAAGCCAGAGAAAAGAGCTTAATTATACAAACAAATGTGTTCATTGGGAGTCTTGCGAATGGGAGGCCCCAAACCACGCAGGCCGCCTTGCTGGGGGACAGAAATTGCAAATCTGTGGGCTCATTCCCAGTTAATTGGAGGTGACATTCCTGTCCTCGTGGGCTGGTGGTGTTGTGCATGTTGTGCATTCAGATGCTGAGGTGCAGCCTGTCTCATTTCGGGAGTATTGAGCCTCGTTAAGTGTTTGCCCTTTGAAACTGCTGCAGTTGCCCCTCTTGGGGGAGTTGGTGGCATAGGCAGGACCTGGGTGGCTTGGAGTCCAACACCAGTGAGCTGGCTGGGCACCATCGCCTCACTGGGGTGGGGTTTTGAGCTGTTTGTTGAGCTGTTGCCTCTACTCTGATGGTATCACCGTAGTATGTGATGGTTTGTTTGTCTGGACCTTCAGTGTTCATTATCTTGTCCTCTCCGCCTCATTGTGGTCCCTAAAAACTGGTTCTCCCTCCCTAGCGCTGGAAGTGTGAGTGTCCACCCCCTGTCCACAATTTGGCCTCTCTGTTCTGTTCTGGCACCCAGCTTGAAGCGTTTGCACCTCCCCAGCAATCCTGCAGGCTCTGGTGTCCGTCTGGATTCCCTTTGGCGTCTGTCCTGCAGTTGTTGTCTGGGACACCTGAGCACAGGAGAGCTGAGCTGAGAGGTGTGGACAGCCCTGGGCTGGAAAGAAGCATCCGTGGAGTGATGAAAGCTGTGAACTGCTCATGTGTTTTAATAGGCAGGTTAAATATTGTCTGCTCCTGTGCTGAGCCCATGGTGGTTACAGGCATCTTCCCTGGACTCTGGTGATTCCCCTTCCCACCCTTTTCTTTATGGATGATCTTTGTTCAGCCTGGAGTGTTAATTTTCTTCCTTGGCATAAATCATCTTTGATGATTTCTGGGTTGGTGTGTGAGCCCCATGCTGTACATAAATGAATGAGTGACACGAGGAATATCTACAAATGTAGTTATGTTGTATGTAATGTACATAAGGAGAGAATGTATTTTGTTCATTTTTTCTTAATAAAAATGTATATGCTAGCAAGGGTGTTGATTTAAGATCTGTTTGTTCTCACATCGCTTCAGAGAGTGGAAAAATGCCTGTGAAGGTCTTTTAGTGCTGGAGAAATTGTAAAACTAGTGGTGCATTATGTCTGGCCCTGTTGCCTACGTCACTGATGAGCTCAGTCAGTATCCCATAAATCCAGCGTATTCCCAACATCCACAGGAACTTTTTCTGGGGAGCAGCATGGAGTTAGAACATAGACTGCAGCAAACCACTGATTTTTAATATCTGACTTCAACCAAATTCCCATTTTTTTTTTTCCTTTACATAAGCAGAAACTTAACCTGGAACAAAATGTTTTATTTTGGGCGCTTGAAGGTCAGTGGAGCCACTGAACTGCCCACGCTGCTGCTGCCCCTGTGCTGCCCTTGGGTGATGCCTCTCCTGCTTTGTGGGTGTGAGCTTTGACTCCCTCCTCCACAGCCTGACCTGAGGGTGAGGAGGGGCTGCAGACCAGAGGGGGTTAGGATGAAATGCAGAAATAAATAAGGGTGAAATGCAGAAATAAGAGTGAAATGCATAAGTAAAGGTGAGTTGCCTTTCCCTCTGGCAGTCTGAAGGCACCAAGAGCTCAAACAAGTGCTCAGGTTGTGGTGGGGGTGCCCTCACATCACCCCAGCCTCCCACCCCTCTAACTCCTCTGGTTTTTGAATTTAATAGATTTTCCACCACTATAATACTTCCTTCTGGAGAGGAGAAATGCAGGCTCTTCCACGGCTGCCTACCATGAAGGTCTGGGTTGGTTCTGTTCCAGCTGGTCCAGTGTTTTCCCATGGAGCATCTCCAGAGCAGGAGGCCCTGGAACTTGCCCTCTGGCCTGCCCACCCCCTCCTCACTCAGCCAAAGACACGAGCCTTTTACATAAGAATGTTTATTGACAGAAATACATGATGCTCTCAAAATATATTTGTAGGAAAATGCAAGAATAATCTCTTACAATCCAGTTCCTCAGTAAATTCCAGTGTAAATCAGACTCCTGTCCCCGTGAGAGATGCTGCTACACACAGTATGTAAGAGCTCTACTACATGTGCAAGGTTCAACAGGTCACCACCTGGGGAATTAGGTTTTCCTTCTCCAGTCCCTCATGGATTATGACTTGTGTGTCTTCTGTAGGCAGCAGTCACAGTATCAACCTCATCAGCTGGGTCACGGCACTGTGAGCGGGAGATAAAATGCTCCTAAAGTATTTACACGTTTCCTCGTGAATCTGAAAATAGAAAAGTCTCTTGCGAGGACATCTCAGCTGCTTGCAAAGCTCTCGCCGAAAGGTAAGAGCAGGAATCTCTTTGTACAATGTGGGATGTTAAAGCTGTTTTGGGGGAGAGGAGTGCAGGGAAGGGAGGAGGGGCAGGGAGAAAGGAAATGCCTTGGTAAATCTTTTTTTTTTTAATTTATTATTTTTGGTCTAACAATTATGGCTACAGTCTATGAAAGGAAGGGTTAAGGCCAAAGATGCTCATTGCTGCATTTCCTACCTGATTTTTTTTTTTTTCAAAAAAAAGAACGTTCTCAACATCAAAAAAA
>VYZR01014271.1:969-12220 GCA_013400675.1 Oxylabes madagascariensis
AACAAGATGTCAGACCCGAAAGAGTTGTCAGTTGCACCAATACAGATCCAACCTGAACTCCTGAATTTCACCTGACTGTCAGGAAAGAGAGCTCTCATTTAACAGAGTCTTTAGCTCACGCATTCCTACAAGATTTGTGGAGGGTAGAATGTTGCTTGAATTGAACTGAAAATTGAACCAGCGTCTAATTACAAAGCACTGTATCAAAACTGTCACGTTTTTCTTACACGTTATTGAGTTACTTATGGCCTTCTAGAGAGCAAACTCTGTGCCAAAGCACATTCCTGTGACAGGTGAAATCACAGGGGACAGAAAACACAATCCAGAGAACAGACATAACTACAGTTATAGCACAACTTTTTGCTTAGCTTGATGCAGTCAGACTCTAGGTTCCCAGATTATTAGAGAAAATGTAATTTGGGAATATAAAATCAATTTTTTTGGAGCCAGATAGGAAAAGCATATTGAACTTTCATTGAAGATTCCCATTCCCCACCTTGTTGCAGTGTCCATCAAAAATTTCTGTTCATTTTAGCAGGAACAAGGAAAAAGATAGTCAATCTCACAGAACTTAAGAGACTGCTAATTAGTTAACTATAATTAAAAATAAAATCTGAATTTGCTATTGAATGTAGGACATAACTAACTTAAATAACAAGGACTTCCCTGATTATGTATTGCCAGTCAGGGATGCATATTCTCTGTGAATAAAGTGTCTATCAGGACACACAGGGTAAAATTCTGAATTTTGCATTTTGAATGAATTTATAGAAGCTTTGACATTTATTTTGGCAGAAAGCAGTTGCTTAGAGTCAAGTTCTAAATCAATAGATGTTCTCATGAAATGTTTTCAAGGAATTAAAGGCATTTTGAATTAATTGTTTACATTTCAGTTGTGTTCTCAAATAAATGATTTTTTTAATGACTCATTTACTAGAGTATTTTTAAGATTTGTATTTGCAGAAATTTTTGATGGACACTGCAACAAGGTGGGGAATGGGAATCTTCAATGAAAGTTCAATATGCTTTTCCTATCTGGCTCCAAAAAAATTGATTTTATATTCCCAAATTACATTTTCTCTAATAATCTGGGAACCTAGAGTCTGACTGCATCAAGCTAAGCAAAAAGTTGTGCTATAACTGTAGTTATGTCTGTTCTCTGGATTGTGTTTTCTGTCCCCTGTGATTTCACCTGTCACAGGAATGTGCTTTGGCACAGAGTTTGCTCTCTAGAAGGCCATAAGTAACTCAATAACGTGTAAGAAAAACGTGACAGTTTTGATACAGTGCTTTGTAATTAGACGCTGGTTCAATTTTCAGTTCAATTCAAGCAACATTCTACCCTCCACAAATCTTGTAGGAATGCGTGAGCTAAAGACTCTGTTAAATGAGAGCTCTCTTTCCTGACAGTCAGGTGAAATTCAGGAGTTCAGGTTGGATCTGTATTGGTGCAACTGACAACTCTTTCGGGTCTGACATCTTGTTACAGTTGACCGTCCCCTTGAAAAATTATGGTTGTGGGAAGGGGACTTAATGGTTTCCTCTTGTGAACTACTCATTTTCTAATATGTGGCAAAATAAGGGTGAGAATGAGGATTAAATAAATGAAATCTAACCCAGTCTTGCAGCAAGTGAGAGAATGTTTAGGTTGGGTTTAACCCTTTCTACCATATGAGGTGCATGATCCTTCTTTTGCTCCAGGTACACCTGTTGGGGTGTGTGTGATGCTCAGGTACAATGATAATGATTACATTTAAATATGATAAAATGAATTTCTGCTTTAGCTCTACATTTAAAAGGAGGCAACCTCATGTTGTCCAAATCACTTTGAGTTGAAGGGTTGTGGTGAGATGCTCATCCATTTTCCTACAAGGAAAAATGGACCCATCACATATTTACAGGTAAAGTTATTGCCTGTGAAATATCACTAGTCACATAAATACAGCTCTGTGGTAATTCCAGCAGTTTTTTTTTCTGCTTAGTGGTCCTTGATATTCCAAGATACCTGGATATTGCCTGGGAAGAGGAGCAGAGTTTGCCTGTTGTTATTACTTTAAACTTCAAAAATTATTTTCTGACTGATTCTGACATATCATTATTAAATTTGCTGAATATCTAAGTCCTCATCTCTGGCATGTCATAACGGAGCTGTATTTTTTCACTTCACATACATTATTCCTCTACTTCACATGTGCCAAGTCAAATACGTAATAGGAATAGTTCTCCAAAAATAGTGAAAGAATGGCTTTTTATGGTGCTTAATGGCTAGCCTAGGAACACAAATAGTCAAGTTTTCAGCTTACCAGTCTCAAGTGCTGACCTTGGGCAAATTATTTAATCTTGCAGGGACAATTTTCCAGCTTTAAAATGAATATCTGTTTTCCATCCCCCTCCTTTTATCTGGTCTAAGTTTTATTTCTTATACATGCAGCATCACTTTTACAGTCTTTGATGCCTGAGGAGGTCTCCAAGCACCAGTCCAATGCAAGTGGTGATCCCTGCATTCTAAAGCCTGTTTTCTTTAGGTTGAAGGGTTGGCAGACAGCACTTAGTGCAAGTCAGAGAGGAAGGCAATGGTAGATTTAAATCAGAAGCTTGTAGCGGGTGTCACTCTTATGGCAACCTTCTACCCTTTTCCTTCCCTTTCCCAGGGCTTGTTACAGGCACAGTTACAACCAAGCCATGACCTTCTACAGTGCTGCTCAGCAGGGTGAGCATGAAGTCAGGAGAGTGAGTCGAAATAGTTAACTCCCACAGCTGAGACAGATGAGCTAATTATCATAGGAGATAGAAAAATGTCCAGGTGAAATATGAAGCTCTTAGTTTTTTCTTGAGGAAAAACAGCTTTGTTATCAATCCTGTTTGAGAGAGTAAGTGAATTGAAATAAAGTTGATGTCCTGGACTCGTACTAAATTCATAAATGAAGAGGAAAAAAAGCTATTTTATGTTATGTAGAGCATACATGACATCTTTGCTGTCACTGCTGGTTGGGTTGTGAAGCTGTTGAGGAAAAGCAATGTTCCTTGACAACAAGGAACCCAGAGTTAAAGGTTGATGGGGGCTCAGATAAGTTTACCTTAAGAATTCTACAAAGGAACCTATCAAAGAAAGCAAAACCTGAAAATACTGCAGTCTAAATTCCAGGAAATGCCTTAAATGCAAGGAAACCTCAGTGTTCCCTGGCTCTACTCTCTACTACATGAATAGTGTCAAATTAGCTTTATAGATTCTGTACCACTGCGTGACTGTGACTCTGTAGATTTGTATAAAGTTCTAGATAATAGCTTCAGAATTGTTACCAATCATCTGTGGAATGCTCTAGAAGCTGTACACACAGAAATCTAAATGCATATATAAGCAATGAGAGTCAATTTAGGTCTATGCATTTACCAGGGTTTCTGGTCAAAGGCTGAGCTGGAGGTAGCTTAAGTCTTAAGATATCTATAGTAATTTCCATTTTCATTCTGTTATGTTCTACTTGTTGGGCCATTTTGTCTGCACCTCTATAATGCAAAGGGTTTCAATTTCAGCTTTTCAGTGGAAAAAAACGCAATTTTTTTCCTGATACAAATTTCAAAGCACAACTTTCAAGAAGCTTCTGAGATTTTTGCTCTCTGCCTTAATTGCCTCATCTGTAACACAAAAGTCAAAATAGTACTTCATGAGCTGCTTTGAAGACTATGGGTGAAAAGATATCTAAATTCTGATTGCTAGGAGTGTTTGGGAAATTATGCTCTCATTCAACAGTTTCACAATGCATTTCCATTCATTGTTGGTTTAAATCTTACTGACAACAATCTTAATTGGTCTTAAATTAATTCTCTCCCCTGGTTATGAGATGGAAGAAAAGCCTAAGGATTATAAATTTTAGATTTTTATCTTTATTTGCATATGAAATTGTAATGAAGTAAAGGATTCAGAGATGCTTGTTTGTCATGTTCGATATAACTACATGAGAATTTTTTTCTCCTTCCAAGACAGTCTACTGCTTTTGTTATGTATATGAAATGAAATTCCCTCAAAACAAACAGTTTCCAAGACCAATGTCTGAGATAAAATAATTCCCAATGGCATCCCTTCACTAATGAGAATAAAAGGTGGTGCCCCAGAGACAACCCAGTGGAGAGCAGGGAGCCTCCACAATAGATGTATTCAAACAAATTTGCTCTGTAGTGCAGTGAGTGAGAAACCACCCACCCAGCCGCTCAGATTAGAGCAGACAGCGTTTTAGGAGTGCTTTTACTGCAAGTGCAGACCCTTGGGTATTTGTGCCCTTGTTTTCCTCTGCACCGGTCGAAAAAATTTCAAGGAGGGATTAAATGGATCGTGATTTCCATACATTTGATTGTGTGAAGTCCTTCGGGTCACCTCTAGGGATAAAGAGGTGGAATACACACAAAATAAAAGTAAGTAATGTAAAGGGCATTTTGGCCTGAAGCAGAATGAAGTCATCCTTGGTGGGGAGAACTACCTGCAGTGGGATTCTCATCTGCTCAGCACATGCACGCAGCTTATTCAGGCTGGCTTTAAAAACTTAAAAGAGCAAGGAGATTCACAGAACCCAAGAAAACTTATTTGTTAAGGCTGTGTATTTAAATGATGATAGAACTGTTACAATAACAATCAAAGCAAAGCTATGCAGGAAAATTTGAGGTAATTCATTTATGATTCAGTTTAATGATGGAATTGCTGTTCTATGCAGTTTCTAAAAGGAGAACATCATTACTGCTGAACAAGCACTGGATGATTTTAAGGCAAAAAAAAAGTTGCTGGAAACAAAATTTGTTCTAAATTAGTGAGTAGTTTGCAATATCTTTAAATACTGTCTAAGGTAAAGAATATATATTCAGCCTGTTAATCACTGCAACACTGTGGTACTTCAGGTGCAGACTTGTGAAGTGTACTTCAGTAATTCCAAATTTACCTTGTATAATATGGATTATCAGTTCCTCACCCAAACTGTGCTACTTTACTTCCCACTATGCTGTTCTGTTTTCATAATGACTCTGAAAGGAATTTAGAAAAATTCTAATTTGAAAAGTGTGTGTTCAGAAAATTCACGAAGGATATTCTTGCATCTCCAGTGTTTCAGTTATTTTTCAGTGACTATTTATGCAAACTGTAAAGGTTTTCTGCAAATTAAGGAGTAGAAGCAGTGCGTGAGATTTTGTATCTCTTGTCATGATTAAAAAATATAATTCAGCAATGTGCTGTAAATGCAGTGAAAGGTGAGAATGCAAATGAAATTCTTTAATTAAACGGTGTGCTATTGATTCAAAATTTGATTTAGGAAAGCACTACAATGTAGGCTTTGGTCCTGCTGATTTTGAATGTTATCTTCCGTACCTTTAAGATTTTTGTGTTCATGTGCACTTCACTCTGTTGAGGGCAAAAGGATTGAGACCACGATCAGACTGAGTTTTGGACAGCATTGGCGGTTTCTACAGTTAATAAAAGGTCTATTTTGGATTTTCAATTCGAAGAATTTTAAAAAACGCTCATTTCCATCGGCTGAAATAGACTCTGCCACCAGAGGGGAGTATTTTAGCCCAGTGATCAGTTTAGGGCTGGTTTGATACAAGCTCTGGGGGCTCTGCCCTTGCCGAGGTGCCCGGCCCGACTGAGCGCTGCCGGCGAGGTCCAGAGGGAAGGGAGAGCACAGAGTGCTCGCAATCGCACCAGAGATGGCACTTTGGAAACCTTTCAAGCAGGTAGCCCCGGAAATTCTGAGAGGGCTGTGAGGATAATGGTGTTCTGGAGAAGAGAAGGGAATGGTGGAGGCCGGAGTGCCCGGGGCTGCCCCGTGGCAGGGAGCGCATCCCTCCGGGCCAGGCTCGGATCAGAGCATCCCTCCGGGCCAGGCTCGGATCAGAGCATCCCGGCCATTCGCCACAAAAGGATGCTCTCAGTACTGAGCCCCTGGGCTGATGCAGCCACTTCACTTAATAGGGATCGACTGCCAGGGCGATTTTAGCGTTAGTAACATGAGTATGTTCTTGGATCCTACATCATATCTGAGGCTATAAAGGTAAAAATATTGCTTCTGTGTGGCTTTATTTGAGATAAAGGTCTTCCAGAAAACAAAGCCTGGAGAAGGATTAATCAAGATAATAAGCTATGTTTACATCAAAGAAAGCTGAAAATCAATTCTGTTTGCATTCAGTTCCGTTAATGGAAATATACATTATTTTATTAGTCAAATGGCACAATTAATTACAGAGATTATTTTCTCTCCGAGGCTGCTTTATGACTACTACACTGTTTACAATTAATCCTAATGAAAGATCCGACTGAAAATTCATGGTCATGTGTAAATTTTTGTAGCTTGATTATTGCTCCCGAGTGCCCAATGCAATGGCACCTGTTTCAGAATACAAGCTTTGTGAATGTTGAAGAGACACAGTCCAAGGCCATTGTTTTCCTGTGGCTCCGTCCAGGGCGTGCTCTGCCAGGCTGTTCCAGCCTCCCTGGGTGCTGGTGCTTGCTCCTGCGTCCTGTTTGCTGCTGAGGGAGCAGGGAGCACTGCTGGTTCAGCAGCTGGGCTGTATCTGCCAAGCCGTGCCAGGTGCCTGCTCACATCTCAGAAACTGTGTGTGCCTGCTGCCGGAGCCCCCAAAGCACTGCTTCATGCAGATCTTATGTACTGGAGATCTGACTGTAAAATGGAATTGAAGACCACTAAAATACTGTTAAAGGCAAGATGCTAACCTCACTTTAAGTGATCTTGAAACACAATCAGACAGCTACCGGCAGAGAAGGAGCGGAGAAGAAATGGAAGGCTAATGCCATATTCCTTTCACCCTGGTGTTAAATAGCCCTTCATGTGTCCTTCCAGTTTATTGAAATTGTGGTCACTTTTGTAGTTATGAAGGCTGGCATTTCTGGAATATCATAATTCAGCTGTGACACTGATGTGCTGCTAGCAAAAGTCTTGCAATAAGTAAAGTGCTTATGATAATGTCTATCTCCTCTTTCACAAATGAGGGGGGAGACTTTTTATGAATCTTTCAATATTTTGATCTAATTTCAATAGTGAATATATTATTTGTTCCTTTAATGGGAGATGTAATGAGTTGGGATGGCTATTTTACTAGGACATCTGCCAGGGAATGCCTTTAGCTTAATGTGAGTGAGCAGTAATGGCTGCAGCTTATTGGGGACAGTGTTAACAAATGTTCTACTTAGCAGAGATTTCCTTAACCAGTGTCAAGAGATTTAGTGGTGATTAGTCAGACCTGAGAAGCTAAATGAGTGAGCCAGAGAAGTGAGATTGTAAACTCATATGTACTTTTATACTAGATAAACATCGAATGCAGCAAATCTTCCCATGCATTATTCACTACAGTTTTTTGTTTTCTAAATTCTTGTCTAGGTTTCTCTTACCAATTTTTGAATATCCTTTTAAATTCCTTGGTCCCAAAAGCTTCAATCAAGTGAGTACTTAAATGGTTGAAGGGATTAGGCTCAGAGCACTTTATCTATTGAAATTATTTTAACAATTTTAATAATGTTTTCAAGTATTTCCTATGTGACTATTTCAGTTTTTGGTATAGTGCATGGAGAGATCCATTCCAATAAATAAAATGGATTGTCACTGGCAAATCAGGCAACATGACTTTGTCTTTTTTTATGTTTATGCTGAGCTCATAATTGTATTTCATGAAATATCTTCAGTCAGTGCAGTTGTCAATGACAGATTGAGGCTGTCTAGTGGAGTCTACCCCAAGTTTGTCTTGGTCTGTGTCACTACATTTCCCTGCCACAGAAAATGAGGGGATGAATCTGTGTTTGAGCAGTGGGAAGAAGGGAGAAGAACTTGTGGTTTTACGAGGCAGACTGTGCTGGAAAATGTTTGCCAGTCCTACACTACAGCTAAATCTTGAGAGGTTTCGGGTGTCTCATTTGCTACACACATTGAATAAAGAATTTTTAATTAGAAGAGTTTCAGCCTGTGAGCATAAAGATACATGGAGCAAAGCTGAAGTCTTTTAAGATACATCTCATTGTCTGCAGAACTGTGGTGGTCTCTTTTGAATGTGAAAGTAACAGGAAACTTGAAAAGCATGGATCAAAAATGCATTGAAATATCCTGCTGGATGTATCTAGTCTTGATTGATCTTGAAATTGTAATTCTTACAAAGGATATAAAAGTTGACCAAATGAAATTACCATTTCATTTATCCCTAGTAGGGCTATTTTACATGACTGTGAGTAATTTCCTGCATTGTGACAGTCTATGATTATGGCATGAGTATAAGTGTGATGTCTGTCAGACTTTCTTTTCACAATGCTGTACTTCATAATAATTCCAATGTGTGTAAGGAGATGTGTGAGGAGTGGGCAGTGGGTACAGCCTGCGTGCCTGGCATCTGTCGCACCCAGAGCCACACACACCGAAGGATGAAGAAAATGTGGAGGCTTTCAATTCTTGTTTTGGCTCAGTCTTTAGGAATGTGGGTAGGACTGGGCTGCCAGGTCCCCTGAGTCAGAGGATCTTGAGTGTAAGACTTTCTATCTGTGGACATTAAATTGTAAGGGACCAGCTCAATATTCACAAGTCCTTGGAATCTGATGGAGCTCATCCCAGTGCACTGCAGGACCTAGTGGATGTCATGGCAGGACCCCTCTTCACCATCTACCAAAGGCCTTGGGAGTTTGTGGAGGTTCCTGCTGGCTGGAAGGTGTCCCATGATATCCTAATTTACAAGAAGAGTGTGAGGAAAGACCTAGGAAATCACAGACCTCTTAGTCCAACCTCAGTGCCTGGAAAAATTACAGAGGAGATTGTACTGGGTGCTTTGGAAACTGAATATTGGGCTGGCTTTATCAGTGGCTTAAAAGTTTTAAACATCATAAGCACTGACCAAATTCAAGTGCTGAGGGTGGGTGCCCTTGGCTGGGTAATGCCATTTGTATTGCACCTGTGGCATCCTGGGCACCTCAGCCCTTGGTCCCACACTCGCTGTGGTTCAGAGCTCTCTGCAGCTCTGGGGTTCCCTGCAATGAGGATCTCAGACTAAGCCTTAGGCCCTTGTTACCTGACAGGCTTCCCTCCATTCTGGCAGGGAACAGGCTTGGCAACTCTTGGCTATCTTAAGGTCAGAAATGACAGGTAGTTTTTTCTTTTATTTTGTCTGTCTCTTGCCTTCAGTAAAACAGAAGAGGAAAAGAGTCTTCTCTTTAAATGATGGATGTAGCTGTGCCTCCTATTCATGGTGTTATTACTTTTCTTATGATCTTAAATAGGATGATACCATACAAAAAAGCCAAAGATTAGAAGAATCGTTAGCTTTCATTTGTAATTATAGTGCACTAGCTGGGTCTCACACACTGTGAGAGCTGTAATTTGTAATAATGGTGTACCTATTAAGGAAGGAATGAGTCATAACTGAGGCTATCTTTTCTAAGAATTACTTGCCTACAAATACATGATAGAATTGTATTCCTACACTGGCTTCCCAGGTGCTTGGCAGTGGGTATGTGCAAATCCTCTGTGCAGCCTAAAGCAATAGCAGCTGGTAGTGCAATTCTTAGAAATACCACCAAAAAACCCACCAGAAAAATAATGAGAAAGCTTCTGAGAAAAAGGATAATGGAGGTCCAGTAGTACCATCCCTCCAGGATAATATAATAATGCATATAATACTTTTCTGGAAATTCTGTAGCTAAGATAAAATCTGATGCTGAATCCTGAACACATCAGTGTGTGAATTCCAAGGCCTAGATAACTTTCCTTATTCTAAACATCACTTACTCCCTGACATTCTGCCTTCAGCTTCAGCAAATCACAACCTCAGTGCCCAACTTTTATTCCTGCCTTTCTTCTAAGTATATACTTTTAGCAAAATAGTTATTCAATGCTATTTTGCATTTGTAACTAAGATTTTATATAAATTTTTTTGCAAGTAGGTGGTTTTTACACCCATATTGTATATCAACTCCTAAAGCCAGCATATGCAAGGACAGCTACTTGTGGAATTAGTTTGGCAACAAAAATGACTATGCAAGGAGTCCTTACGTGCTCTGCTCACTGCTGATTTACTAAATGCAGCAACCTTTAGAGCAATAAATGTCTGAGCAGCATTTTTGCCTGATTTTCCTGAGAGTATTTGGAAACACAGCATTCTCTTACATAACAGGTTTAAATTATTGAGTGTGAACTTAATAGTGAACTATGAAGTGTGAACTCTAAAAGACAAGGTTGGCTGGTTCAGTGACAAAGTCTGAAGAGTATAATGCTTGTTTTGCACGCAGCATGGATATAAGGAGCCTGTGGGGAAAAAAGATTTGCTCATTGGCTCATTCTGAATACAGTGTTTAAATCTTCTTGGATTACAACAGTCAAATACAGTATTTTTCAGTGAGTGTAGTGTCCTACAGAGAGTTTGGATCCCTATTCCCTAATCAAGTCGATGAGTGCACTAAAATGCAAATAAAGGCAATCTCACAGAAAGCTTGATTATTTCATCACACATGAAGCAGCTGATAGAGGAACAGTTCTAGGAAGCCGTTCTAGGAACGCTTCTTTGGGAGAATGGGAAGGAGTATCACATTTAATGATACAAAAAAAACCAAAAACAAAACAAAACAAAAAAGGAAATGATGATTGGCCTAGTCATGAGATTTGGTTGCAGATCTTAAGTGGTAGCTACGTTAGGAAATTCTCCCAGTCAGACTATAAATATGTGTTTTTAAATACAGAAAAAACTACATGCCCACCAAGAAATCTTGGTTTAGACAATAAACCAGACATAGTACTTATGTGAAGTGCTCTCTTGTTAGGAGGTATTTTGATCTCTTGCTGAAAAAAGCTGCAGTAACAAGAAAGACAACAGACTTCCTTGCTTTTTATACTTCAGCTGACTTAATTAAATTTCTTTCACTATGCATATGTAAATATAAGCACAACCTGGAGGATTTAGCTTTCCTTAGTGCTTTTTGCAGGGGGAGAAAGAAAAGGAGGTGCCAGTTTCATTTTACTTTGGGTGTGAACGCAAAGTCATCTAAATGTTTGTCTGGTCCAGTATCCTTCCTGTGGCAGTGACCAGTAGTAGGCATAAGAATAAAGTTTAGATACAGTGGTGCCAGCTTGGGCGGCCAGTCTCTACCAGCCAGAGATTCTTTGGAATTTGAAGAATTTCAAGTGCACAGACAACTCATAAAGATACTTATCACTGAATAGTTTTAGTCCATTTTGGAATGGGAAGCAAAACGTTGTGGCTGTCAATTTTTTTTTTTTTTTTTTTTTTT
>VYZR01014271.1:28808-88687 GCA_013400675.1 Oxylabes madagascariensis
AAAATGTCTGTCAAATGTTGGGGTTAATTACTTTTCAGTGCTTAGTGTAGTGGGTACTCAAGCACCACAGAGCTGCTCCCTCACTTACACCCCTACCCTGCCTGTGGTTCAGGAGAGGAGGAAAGGAAAAGTAGAAGGAAGGAATGTTGGGGGTGAAAAAACCACCAAAAAACTCTTTAGTAAGTGAAGGAAAAGAGGAAAAAGAGGTAAGAAGGCAACAAAATAAATGATGAAAAGGCAATCATTCCCCCCTCCCATGGGGAGACCGATGCCCATCCAGTTCCTGAGGAGAAGACGGGCCAACCCCTCTAAGATTCCTTGCTTTCCATTCTGTTGCTGGGCACCACGGATGTTCCATGCCATGGAATATTTCTTTAGTTAATTTGGGTTATCTGTCTGGTTGCGTCCCTCACAGTTTATTCTGCCTCTCAGCCTGTTTGGTGGGGGACAGGGGGAGAAGCAGAGGAGCCCTTCCTGCTGAGCAAACACTGATCAGCAAAAGCTGAACATCAGGGTGTTACCAGCACGGCTTTGGTACTGCAGTAAGTTCAAACTTCTCGAAATGGCACAAACTTTAAAGCAGGTATCTTGTTTTCTGTTATGTTTTCCTGTTAAGTGGTAGAGGATGTTGCCATTGAATGCATGGCTGAGTCAATGCACTGTGTGACTGCTTTACAAAAACGTCTCATGCTGGATAACGTGATATGCAGTTTTAGAGAATTTACATCAGGCTGCTGTAACTGCTATGCCATGGTGCCCAAAGGATGGGTACAAATTTCCATTGGATATCATTTGGCAAAGCTGAGACTACTGAGTGGGAAAAGAAACCTTGAATAGTCAGGAAACAAGCTAATGAGATGAATGGCTTTAATACTTTTGTGAACCATTCTAAATCTACTCATACTGGAAATGCATGCAATTATCCATAAAATAAATTGCCTTTATCTCATAATTGCCTTTGCTAATTACCTTTTTAACAAATTAAAAGGTGAGAGGGCTAAATGCTTACGTCTATGATTTTCAGCAGTGCGTGCTTATTTTGTGCCTTTGTTTACATTGATATACGTCCCTAGTGTAAAAATGTTACATTTCCACTTTGCCCTAGTACCTGGAGCAAAGCCTGACTGTGCAATCAGAGCTACCTGGGAATAAGAATGCTCTATAATTGATGAGATCCACAGGCCTGTTCCTCACTGCAGTACTTTTTCCAAATGGGAGAAAATGTTCCAAATAAGAACTGCCTGCAATTAAAATTGTAGCTCACCATCACAGTGGTGCAGTGTGTCCTTGTAATGTCCTGGGGCTTGTTTTCTTGTTTTCTACCACAGCTGAAGACTGAAAGGATGAAAAAGAAAATGCATTTTATAGAACTAGAAAGAAACATAGAGAAAGCTGGTTTTATCACTGAGTGAAGCATATGAAAATGGCTGTAGAATTACCTTGGTCCTCCTGCCTTGATTGCTAAATATTTCATGGTCCAGAATTTTCCCAAGTTCAGATCTATGAAGAGGGAGAAATTTAACAGGTAGAGATCTGAGCTGCTGAGAGTAATTTCATCTTGTTTGTTTAAGATTTATCATAATGGCATCCCTGCTGTAAAGAAGGACCATTACAGTGCTTCCACTGTTCTTGTTTTCTGCTTCTCTGACTAAACCCCTACACAGGTAACGAAGGTGCTAGAAAATAACATGAGTTTAGAAATGTGGCTCTACTTTCTGTCTATGACAAGGTACAATCTGCAAGTGATATTCTAAAATATATAAAATATAGTTTGACAATAGTTTAACAATTCAATTGAGATACACCAGGGAATCTGAGTGTCAGCAACTGTTCTGCCATCACCTTGGTAACAAAAATGTACATTGGCAGACCTTGCACAAGTCTTGCTCCACTGATTAGTAATACCTCAAAATTTATTTTTATCAAAATCCCCCAAATTTTCACCACACAAAGGTGAATCAAGGAGCTTTTCTTATGCAGCCTACACAGTTTAAAACTTGACCAGCAGAACTATGAATACAGAAAAGAGTTTTCAGCACTGCCCCAGAGCATTGTCCTGCTGCTCTGATGGTCCACGTGGGAAGCAGAGGTTCCTACTACTCACTGTTCAAAAAATCCTCCCTGGAAAAGAAATCAGCATCCAGGTTAACCTAGCTCTGCAGTGATTATCCCTGCTTCAAAGCTGTGCCGAGTCATTTGCTCTGTACTCTTATCACAGATATATCCTCCTTGACTTCTGGAAGCAAATGCAATAAGGCAGAAAGTATCAGCTTGGATACTTTCCCCCTGGATTACAGGATAATTTGTTTGGCCTCTGAACATGTGACGAATTATAGGGGAAGCACATGACAAGGACTTGCGCTGAGAATACCTCTCTAAACATGCCCTGGAATGAAAGCAGCGCTCAGGTTTTCGTTGCTATCCCCAGACCAGCCCGATGATGCCCTTTGTGTTCAGTTGAGAGGTTTCTGTGCCTGAGGGGCAGAGGAGGCAGAGGTGACAGGGGTCTCCTAGGTCAGAGCTGAAGTGGAGGCTGTTGGGGCAGTATGGATGGTGTAGGATGCCATAAAGAACGAGCGCTCTGTTCTGCAGAGGACAATGATACAGTCCTTGCTTTCTTATGGGATTTCAGACAGATTTCTGCAGTTTCTATCAGACTGGCACTTGCGCTTGGACAGTTTTTTCCCCCCTACCGTGTTTGCTGAGAAAAAACCAAAATTCAGTAAATCCAAGGCTTGAGATAAGGCATCAGGATAATCGTATGAAACATAATCCAATACAGAATCCAGATAATAAACCCAAACACATAACTATATTGAGAATACTCAGTGCCCTGAAAGACTCCTTTAGCTAAAATTGTTAAAGCTGGCTGAGCTTGGAGAAAAAAATCTGCTTCCTCTTTGTGTTCCTATTCCGATTCTTTATTCAAAGAACTTTGAGCCACTGCCTGGAGGAGACAAATTAATTAAAATTGGTAGGGGATTGAAAACATAAAGGTGATGGGAACAATAAAATTAGAGACTTAGCTCTCAGATAGTCTGAATTAATGTATGTCAGTGACTTCCATTAAGCAATGCTAGTTTCCTTAACAGCAAAGTATTTGGCTCTAGATTTTTTTTAAATTTTCTAGCAGATGTTATATCTAGGATTCTGATAGGCCAGATAGTCTGTTCAGTGCCTTTGTTTTGTCATAAAGACATTTAGCTTATCTTGAAAGTCTAACCATTTCTGTACAGCTGACTGAAACAAACGTGGCAATCCTAATTTTGTGTGTATTTGTATATGTGAGGGGTTAATCCAGATTTGAAATAATTTTCTAGCCGTATCAGGGGTTTGAGTTCTCTTGTCAGCTATTCTATCTTGCTAATTGCTGCCTGGCAGGAGCTGTGGAAGGACTGCTTTGGAGATCCCTCTCCTGTGCTGGAGTTCCCTGCTCGGAGCTGGCTTTGGCTGCTGCTTATCCCTTCTGTCAAACCCTGTCAGCATCTGCCCTGCAGGGCTGGGAGCAGCAGCTGCCTGGCTGAGGAAGTGTCCCCTTCCAGCTCAGCAAGAGCCAGACTCAATGGGGCTCTGGAGGTTCCCTCTGCACTTCCCTGGGGAGGGCAGAGCTGCAGCCTTTGGGCAGCAGCTGTAGCATAAGTGACGTGTTAAAGATTGGTACTTGCAGGATTGGAATATACAGTGTCTTCTTTTGAGGCTTCAGGTGTGTGATTCTGTTAATGATGAGTTCATTTCTTTGTTGTTTTCTCCACAATACATGTCAGAAGACAGAGAGGAGCTGCTAGATGTAGGGGACAACCAAGGAAACTTTTGTTCGTCTGTCAGACTTCTCTTTTCTTCATTTGTTGTCATCCTTCTTACCAGAGTGCTGTGAGAAAGCAACGACAAATTATAATTGTGGAAGAAAGTGGTCTAGGTAACAATTTTAGTCTGTGAAAACATGTACTTCTCCCATCTCAGGAAACCAGGCACATCTCCACTGCCACTTAGCTGTCTGCTGCAAGATGCAAGTCCAGATGTCTACCAGCAGACAGAAAACAGATGTACAAGCTACATAGAGCCAGATAAGACAGCTGCAACATTCAGTGTAGAAGGAAATCCTACTGCATACCATCCCCTCCACGCATAAAAAAATAGCTGCTTCTTTTTACTCAAGAAAACTCTTCTGTTCAGAACAATGACATGCTGTTTTTTGTTGTTTTCGAAATCTCCCTAATTTCTTTGCTTAATAAATTCCCAATACTTGTTTGATGAGCATTGATGTATACTTCTGTACAGAAGCCATCTGTTTGTTTAGACACAGAAATATCCTACACTGTCACTTCTTGTCAGCTTTATTTGCTATTTCAGTTTCTTCTATTTATAGCAGTGAGATGCATATAATTTTAACATGTAATTCCTTCATTTCTTGCTGACCTAGGATTAATACTAAAGGAGGATTTTCAACCTTTAAGTGTGACAAACAGGAGGCATCATGTATTTTAAATGTCCAAAGAAAGAAATAATTCCAGAAGGTGATATAAAGAAAGTGACAAACACTGCCTGATTCAAATGGCAACAATAAGGAATATTCTTATTAAGGCTAATGAAAATTCAATCAGAACATCAAATTAATTGCAGGGTACAGATGAGGAAAAGATCCAGCAAGAGAAATCTCAGACAGCAGAGGGTCAAGTGAAACAGAAATCTGGTGTTCTAGTCCTCAGCTTCATCTTAGTGATCCTTGCATATCCAAGAGGTCTTGGTACGAAAAAGAGTTGACCTCAAGTGGCATTTGTTTGTTTGTTTGTCTGTTTTGTTTGTTTGTTTGGTGTTTTCATTTGTTTTGTTCGGGGTTTTTTGTTGGTTTTTGGGGTTTTGTTCGTTTTGGGGGTTTTGTTTGTTTTGGGGGTTTTGTTTTCTTTTTGTTTGGTTTGTTTGTTTGTTTTTGGTTTTTTGTTTTGTGGGTTGTTTGGGTTTGCTTTTGTTTGTTTTGGTTTGGTTTTTTGGGGGTTGGTTTTTGCTGGTTGGTTGGTTTTATTGCTACTTTGGGTCTGATTGTGGTTTTTTGGGGGCTTTGGGTTGTTTGGGGTTTTTTTGAGAATTAGTCTTCTCTTTGCAACAAAGCTGTAGCTGGGGCTAGTGATTGGTAAAATCCTGAAATCTAGAAAAAAATGCAATAGTTCTAGTAGGTTTCTACAGTGTCACAGGAATGGTAAAGGTCTGGAATTCATGTGAGGAATGGCTGAGCTCGCTTGGTCTGTTCAGCGTGGGGAAGAGAAGACAGACTGGAGATCTCATTGCAGTCTAAAACTTCCTTGTAAGGGGAAGGGTAATTTTAAAAATTGGGGATCTGAAATGTCTAAAAATGTGAACTCTTGTGGATAAGCAGAGTGGTGAATCAGAAACTTCAAATGAGCAATATGAAAGATTTTCATACAGCTTTGTAGTACCTTGACACTCCATAAAGGCTTCTGTATTGATTTTCAACAGAAAAAAAGATGTCTTTTTACAAGTGGAATAGCTAAAATAGTTGCAATTCACAGTCTGGATTTGAAAATTTTTGTTGTTCCTATGCTTTTTGCAGAACTGAAAACTTTCAATAATACAATTTGTTGAATGTTGATTGATGCCTTCGATTGTCAGTGCCAGTGTTTTCTGCTCATCATTTTCATGCAATGCTGTTCTTCTTCAGCTTTCTCTGAAGTGGGATTTGGCATTTTCACATTTTTCAGATGGAAAGTCAGTGATGAGATCTGTAGTCATAAGATGTTGTCAAAGAGCTCTCTGCTCCTGGAGCCATCAGCGTGTGTGGTTCTGTTCCAGAAGGAAAACAAGCAGCTGCTGATGGCAAGGAGGTAGGGGAGCAACAGGGGGCTTAATTATGCCCAAACTGCTCAATGTTTCAGTGCACCTGGCACCCTTAGGTAGCTTGCGTAGGCTTTTATTTCAAAAATGCTTGTAAAAAAAGCTCTCTAGTCTTCAATGACGCTCCAATAAAAGGTTTTATCCCTAGAAACGCTAATCCACTGAGTCTGATAAGACACCATGCTTGAAGTGTACCCTTGGTGTGCCACATGCCACTTCCAGAAATGAAGTTTCAGTGTCAGGTCTGTTAAGGAAAAAGCGAGGTGCATTGTGGAGAAGCGAAATTACCTTCAGGAGTTCCCTGCATTGTTCTTGTACAACCCTTCAGGCAGGGCATGTGGGGCTGAGTATTCAGCCTAGGAATGGGAGTGGGAAGGAGAAATCCTCTGCCAGCTCCTGGCATTCCCAGAGGGTCAGGGTGCCCTGTCCTGTCCTGTGACTGGCCTGGGGCTGTGTGCCTGCCCCTGGCGTTCCCAGAGGGTCAAGGTGCCCTTTCCCATCCTGTGGCTGTCCTGGGGCTATGTGCCAGCTCCTGGGGCAGTTGGGCATCTGCCCGAGGCTCTGGAAGTCTTTACAGGGCTGGGGAATGGGTCTCTGCTCCTTGGCAGCAGCTGGGTCCTTGTTTGCCCTTTGTGTCCTGAAAGATCTGTTCACACTAAGCAGATCTTTTGTCCTGCTGCTGATACTGTCGTGTCCTAATCCAAAACCTCTGAGTCAGTGGGCAGACTGAATTCCCTGGCTTTTAGCAATTCTGTCATGAGGCTGAACAGTTAAGGAATGAGTGCAATGGGATTGTTTTCAGCTGTCTCTCAGCTTCGGATTAAACAAGAAATATTCTGTGGGCTTTTTTTCAGTATATGTTCACAGACAGACTCATGTATGTATTTGTAATTTATTTTCTGGCCCATTGAAGAATAAAAAATATTCCTAAAAAACCCCCAAATCTGGATTTTATCACCCATCATATTTCTGTCTCAGTAAAATTTGAGCATTTCAAAATGGAAGTATTCCATCAGGAAGATGAAGTTTAATTCAGAATTTAGTTAGCCTCATTCAGCATTTTATATAAAGTTGTCTCCCAATGGGTTAGAAAATAAGTTGGCTAATTGTATTAAATGCAATCTAGATGTTACACTGGAAAACTTGGGTGGGATGACTGGCAAATGTTGTAGAGTTACAATTTTATTTCCTTTTTTTGAATATGGTCTTAACCTATCTAAAAGGATTTATGAAAATATCAGTGCTCATTGAGAAGACCATCAGTGTCCATAAACTATTTTTAGCATTTTTGTGTTGTTCCTCTAAAGGTGAATTTCATTTTGAATTTTCTCATATTAACATCAAGAACTCCCCAAAGCCTGAGATGTTTTCTGCTTACTTAGCCTCTTTAGATGGCTGAGAATGAGGCTTTGCTGTGTTAAAACTCTGATTTTTATTTCCTGTGCCATAAGGTGTAAAATTTTAAAGGGGGTATTAAAGTTTAAGTAAACTTCTTAGTGCATCCTTACCTTCCAAACCCTTGAGGGTGTGGGGAAAGCCAATGATTTTTTTTCCCCCTAGCTTTCTTATTTTGAGAAAGTAATGACATTGTGAGACCTTTTCATATTAGCAGAGAAATCTGAATATAGTTAACAGAAAATAAAATACCATGCAATTTACCATTAAGTTCTGAGAAAATAGATAGATAGAAAGATAGGTTAAAAGCCTATTTTCATAGAAATAAAATAGATCTTACATTAATTGAAGCTTCTTATTTATTTTTTAGTATGTTAAGCAGAACCATTTCAGTTGTGAGCTGTTAACCATTGTTCCAGTATTCCCTAGTACTCTCCCAGCATTCCTCTGGAGACTCTCAGCACTCAGAAAAGATGATTATGACAGAATTCTAACACAATAAAATATATCAAGGTGAATGTTTTGCATCTTTAAAATAATCCAGAAATTTTGAGGTGAGCAGTTAATAACTTCAGGGTATTATTAATATCATCCTCCATGTACCATTATTTTACATACGGAATTCCTGTCAACTGAACAGCTTAATTTATTGAGTAATGGGAAAACATCTTGTTATACATCACACTTTAAAGTTCTTAATTTATTGTTGGAACAATGTCTGAGGCTTTAGGGACTCACATGAGCTAAACTTCAGATTTATTATTTTTAATAGCTTAGAAAACTGACATAATTTCTATAGCAGAAACCCAAAGTACCTTATTAGTTTCTGTTAAATGATATTATCTAGAATAAATTATTTTCCCTTCATTTCAAGCTAAAAGGTATAAATCTTAGACTGTTGATCCTTATAGTCACGTTCTACCTTGCACGGTTTTGACACAATATCCAATTGTACTAAATTTTAAATGGAGCTTGAAACATGTCTAATTTAGGAATTTTACATATAATCAAGGAAACACAACAGGGAACTCTATTTAGTAGCAATGCAGTCAGTGCTGTAATTGATATCGGAAATCTTTCTAGGAGGACACAGTTAGTTTAGCAAAGCAGTTATGTCCTCATATATTGCACACAGAGGAAAGCAGCAAATTGCACTGCTTATTTATTTACCACCTTCATCAGTATATTATTGTGTGAAGGGTGTTTATACCTATTCAGTAAATTTGCTTTGTCATGACTCAGCGGATTAAGCTGCATTTTGTGCTTGATACTCTTTTCAGTATTTATGTTTGGGGGAGAGAAACTCTCAGAAAAACAACCCCAGGACAATTTTAAAACAAAGTCTCATGAAATCCCAAAAAATCAGAAATGTCTGAATGTCTGGTGTGATTATACAAATGATGTATGCACAAAGAGTTCCCAGAAAAGAGGAGTCACACTTTTAATCAAGCGCAATAGTGTGTGGATTGCACATATTATAGCATATTATGTCTTACTGGTGCTTCAAACTTTATTGATATTTAGAATGCACAGCCCCAGCCTTTCCCTGAACAAATTCCAAGAAATCACTCTAGTCACTTACTATGATCCATGACATGCTCTCGTGCTTACAAAAAGCCATGGGAATGTTGTGGGGAGTGCTGCTCTGGGTTTGGGCTCCGTGCTGCTGTCAGCTGCGGGCTCTCAGGTTTGCTGTCAACTGGGCAAGGTGATGGGAAGGGAGGCAGTGCCCAGGCTCAGCACCGGCTCCTTCCGGGATCCCCTGGGAAGGCAGGGCTCCCTCCTGTCCCCCCTTTCTCAGAGACATCCAGCAGCAGCAGAGAGCACCCTCAGCTGGGGATCCCCTGGCAGGGCTCCCTCCTGTCCCCCCTTTCTCAGAGACATCCAGCAGCAGCAGAGAGCACCCTCAGCTGGGCGAGCCCCTTGCCAGTGACCAGAGACCCCCAGGCTTGGCTGAGCAGCACTTTCCCCCTTGACAGGCTGAGACTCAGTTTGGGCAGAATTTGCTTTCTATCAACGGGATAAATATACGACTGTGGCTTTGGCCTCTCTTTTCCCTTAATTCCTGTGCTGAATTGGCACGTGGGATTATGGCAAGTATAATTTTCTTTTCAGCCTGTGTAGTTTCATTGATACACAAATATTGAGGAAGTTAATTTGCTTGTGGGCAATGTTTTATTAAATACATTTCTGTCATCCAGCAGTGTTCTGGTTCTTGGCTAAGAGCCCTGGTTTTACGTGCAGTAGCCTGGTGCTGGCTGTTCTGATGCGTGAGGAGGGTATTGCCATTTATTGAATCTGGCTGTGAATATAATAGATACAGCTCCAGGCTTGAGTGTGCATGCAGTTAATTTCCATTTGGGTTTAGATATCTTCCTTTCCTCAAGCACACAAGTATTTAATGCCTATCAAAGGAAATGGGTTATAAATCAAAATCTTCTGGCTCCTGTGTGAAGCAAGAACTCATAACCCTTCTTTTTATATTTTGTGTTCTTTTCAGTGTAAATATTGACACATTTCTTGAGCCAATTGCTAAAAGTTCCCTTCATGTAACTTAGTGACAGCCTAAGTAACTGTGCCAGGATACAGAATAATACAGTATTTCTTTTAATTTTCATTGTTATGGTTGTGTGAGTTTAATATTAAAGTTACTAATTTGTTGGAGGTGGAGGCAATCAGTATCAGAGTAAAAAAGGCATGAATCTTAATATTGATCTGAACAGAAAAAGTAATATTTAATGCTTACTGCTCTAGTGAGACATTGAGCAAAACACAAAATGCTGATAAAGGAATAAGAAGGTTCTGAAATGTGTTAGAAGATTGTGGGATGCTGCTTGTCCAGAAATACCTCAGGAGCTGATGAGTTGAGATAGAGGAGACACTTGTTCACCAGCAGTTCGTGAGATCTACCTGTGACAAGGGTTAGAGTGCTTAAATCCCTGATAATCTGAGAGATGTAATCCAGACTGCTTCAGGAAGATGTAATGTATTTCTGTAGAAATTGCAGGAAAAATTTAAAATATCATGTTTATACTTTTTATTGTATTCAGTATTCTGGGGATGAAATTAACCAATATTTTCAAAAGAATGGTTTAAAACAAGTATAACTCTGCTGTTTTCAGGTTTTTAATACTTTTATATGAAGGTGGTAATTTTAAAATTATGATGAAAGTCACTTTTCAGAGCCATAACACATGAACTGAATTAAATAAATCATTGGGTTGACCTGGGTATCTTTTGAAAAATCGTTCTGAGTCAACATCAACACAACATGAGACTGAAAGAAGAATAATTTGCTTGAAGAAAATGGGTTTGTTAGTCTGTAATTCAGCCAAAGTTATTTGCATGTTTTAAACACAGTCCTGGACCACAATTCACAATGGGACCTTTCCATGAAATGCCAGGACCTTGAGCAAGGAAGGGCACAGCTTCACATATTCCTTGCCATATAAGATCCTGCTATTTTAGGAGACAAAAAAATAAGGTACAACAGGAAATTAAAAGGCAATACAATTCCCAGGCTGCCAATGAAGGCAGAGGTTAGTAATTAAATTTTTAGTAGCATTATTAAGCAGAAATTTGCATCACTAAAGCTCTGTTCAGGTAAGCACATACCATCCTTCTGATGCATCCTATACATGAGAGAGTCCTTTTCTGGTCCCAGAACCATTTAAAATTTCCAGAACAGAAGGTATTTGTAACTTTATTTTTTTATTTTTAATGGTGTGAACTTATCTACTGGTGCTTTTCAGTTTTTTTGGTTTTGTTTGTTTGTTTTTGGTGGGGTTTTTTAGGGAAGCTCAGATTTCCTTAAGTAAATACCTTTTGATCAACAGCCTTTTTATTGCAAAATGCAGTAATAGGGTCATACAATTTTTAGTTTACTTGACACATAGAAGAGTACTGTAGTAGTTTCAAAATGTTAGTTGCACTGCTCTTGACTCGTGATAGAAATTTCCTTTTTTTGCTTCTCAGAAACTGGAATTTTTTATTATTTGATCCAATGTGCATAGCCATTACTATTGTAATTCTAAATATTTCTTTGGACATGAAAAAAAATCACAACAAAGTTTCTGGAATCTTAAAAGTCCACATGATTTATGTGCCCAGCACCTGAGACTTTGTTGACTGTTTTATTTATTTTGCTGGTAGACACATTATATACAAGTTTTCTTCATAGCTAGGAGCTCATCCCGCTCCTATTGGAACGTTTGCTGAGTGTGACATGGAGAATGAAGTCAGAATTCCAGTTACACCTTTGTGTTCAGTGATGCTCAGACTATCGGGCTTATCTCAGTACCTCGTGTGGACCCCTGATGCTCTCAGCCAGAATGGAAGGGCTAAGAAGGAAAAAAAATTTCCTTTTTATTGTGCAGATCTAATTTAGATGAATTACAGAAGGGTCACAGCTTTTCATTATAGATAATCACTTTTATTAAATCACAGGCACCATTGTTTTTTCCTTCATACGTAATGAGAGCCAGACTGGAAGTAATCCAGGCAGCTGAATTTTGGCCTGCAAGTAACAAGAGAAGGGAGAAATTGCATCTCTTTCGTACATTTCAAGCCACTGTTGTTTAAGGTTCCTACGAAAAATAGAGACTGCAGAGTTAATAAATTATTCTAATAATCTAAGGGATACAACTATATATTTAATGGCATTTTCTAATATCTAGTACTAATATCTAAGGAATAATTAGTTCTTTAGAAACATCTTGAATATATTATCTTTCCTGCTCTAGAATAGTCACTTGTCATGTCTGTCTGTTCCCTCTAGAAGACAATACTGCTTCAGTTTCTACCAACTGTTCCTTTGTTATATCACTCAGGGGAAACTCTTACAAGAAACCCTCTGGAGCTATCTAGAGTAGGATTCCTTCCACCTTTTCACTTCCTTTCCATTTCACTTGTCTCACATCTAATTTGTCCATTTTTTCCATGCTTTGCTTGGAAATATGATTATTTTGTTATGGAACTGCATGGAGACATGTATTTCCATTGACTTTGCTGACTGTGAAATCATAGGGTTTTTTGAATTACAGTGAAGGGTTTTATTTAATGTTTGTATATAAGGAAAGAGATTGAATACTTTCTAAAAATGCTTTAGAAAAAAACCATGAAGAAGAGAGAACAGCACTGTGAAAGTCCTGTGACTTCTATTTTTCTCACAAAAAGCTCTTCCTTTAGCTTCTAATAGATTGTGAAACCTGAGCAACCAAACACAACGATTACAGTAGTGGAGTCAATATGAGTGTTTTATGAGTCCAGGTGGATAAGAAACAAGAATTGATCTAATTCTATCAAGTCCCTTTCTGACCATGTTACATGCTATAACTCAAACTTCTGTTTATTCTGTTTGAACAGAATGTGGGGGAAAATCCATACAATGAAATGCAACAGTAAATACAGAATGTTAGTGCTTGGGAGAAACATCAAAACTGTCAGTTCTCGTAAAAGAGTTACTTTGTAAAAACACGGTCTATCTTTATGTCTCTTTCATCTTTGTGCTTCTTACTGTCACTTCCGAGTCTGAAGTGAGAAGTGAGGGAAGCTTCCTATTTATGCCTTCAATGGAATGCATATTATTTTCTGTTTGTATCCTTTTGGTGTTTCAGCAACAGCTCACTGCCTGAACAAAGGGAGATTTCTGTAGTAAATTACTGCAAAATTATATAGCAAGGTGGACAACAGGAATATCTGCAGCACTGAGCAGCCTTTCAAATAGTTTAGTATTTTGTGTCATTAAAATTATGGTAGAAGTGGGCATAAAAGAACTGTATTTTATATTTTTTTGAAAATGAACAACAAATTATTGTTTATTCACTAAGCTTCTGCAGTTCCTATGCACTTCAAAAGCACAGCCTTGTGTTTTTCATGCATCAAGGAAATGCAGGCAGAAAGGCCTGTGCTGCCCAGGAGGGGAAACGTGGCCTTGATTCCACATTTCAAATGAATTTAGCCAGATTTATTGGCCAAAAGTAAAAGCCAGAGCTGAAGTAGAAAGATGGCTCAGCAACTGAGAGGCATAAATGAAATACCCAGATCACATCATATGCCCTAACTCATATGTAGGAAATCACAGAGTTTTGAGATGATTTAGCCTAAACATGCCTATAAACTGGTGTAGTGACTGAGGTTACCAGAGACCTGGAAAAATTAGAAATATATGGAATATAATTACTCATAGGAATCCTACTGGAGACAAGTTTGTTTAGTTTTGTTACTGAAATGAACAAACTACTTTCTTCTCCTACTAAAGTTAGAAAATAACTTTTTGTTTGCTTGGACACTAAGTTAGGTAGGGACTGGAACTGCAAATTCAGATTTAAGAAGTGAATTTAAGAGAGGTCAGATGTGGGTGAAGGCTGAGAAGCATTCAGGTCCATAAGAAACCAAATGAAGCTTATAATTTGCTGTCAAAAGTTAATAATACATGAAGGAATATATTCGGGTCGGATCTACATTGCTTGTGCTCACGGAGAAAGTCAGTACTTCTCGTACTGGATCAGGAGTTGTTGAATGGCTTGATCAGAAGGTCAGCTGTGTTCTGACCTGGAACATTTTGCCCTTTTAGCCATGAAACCTTGTTTTTCTCATCCAGGAAGCATCCTCTGGTTGAAATGTCTGCTTCTCCTTTTGATTGAACCCAACCAAGAATTAATAAAAGTGCTGTTAATGAGGATTAACCTGGAATGCCCAGTAGATTGTTAGAGGGATGAGCAGAAGCAACCTCTATCCCCAGCAGAGCAACTTCAAACCTTTAATGTTCAAATTTGGATTTAGTTTTAGCAGTCAAGGCTCATGTATAGTTTGCAATTCAAATTCTGACATTTCCTTTTGTTATTGCTTTTTGTTGCTCTTGCTGTGTAGTTTATGAATTTCTCCCCTGCACTGAGGGAAAGATGTGGGAACTTTTAAGAGCATTTTGACAGAGGCTTAGGTGGGAAGTGCTGCTGCACAGCAGACCCTGGGGGGTAATGACCACACAAGTGTTCCACGACTTTTGGGTTTGAGTCTTATCTGGAATTCGAGAAAAGTAGCAGCTTAGGGTTTTTGTGTTTCTGGCTACCAGTGGGGCCCAGAGTTTACGAAGGTTTTGTGCCTCTGAGACTCTTTGAAAAGGGACAAGACTCGGTGCTGACCAAAGGTGTGCAAAGTGTCGTGCCATATTCTGGGCTGAACTGATTGAGGAATGAACAGTTTCTGCTGAAAGTTCAGATGTTTCAGGCAACTGAAGTTAAAAGTTTTCACTCATATAAAACTAATAAAAATGAAAAAGAAATTGAAAAATATCCTTTGGATTTGAAAGTCCAAGTTTTAGCCAGATCCATCAATATAAACCTGCTACAATCAACCTTAAAACATTGATTTGATGAAAACTCCATGGGTATCCACAGAAAAATGGAAGATAAAATCAGAACTAACAGCATTGTACAATAATTGAACTCTGTAAGATACATTTCTTGTTAGATGTTGTACATGTGTAGTTAGAAGTCTGAAACCTCATGAATATTAATTGTGAGACATCAAAGTAAGACTACAGTGTGTAACAGCAAGCTAATCTCGAAATTCAATAAACACAGTATACTTTTAATTTAGATAATGAAAGGCTTAGGGTTTTAACTAAAATAAATTTTGCATAGTGGTAAAAGGATTGATAGTTTGACTGATTTCCTCTGATGGCAGTGCTGCAGTACCCCGTTCTAAAAGCTTTGAATCTTTTAATACCATCTATTTCATAATAGGTCACTGCCGCTTCTAAGCTGATGTTTTAGGGTACCACTATCAGATGTACCACTTCCGCTTAATTCAGAGCATGTTTCACTGAAGGAGGACAGCCTGAAACTGTCACATCCTGAACCATGTTAGAAAACCTGAAGGCTTTAGAGTTTTGCATTAGGAACTGAGTCCCCAGCCTGAGACCTCTTAACAAGGTCAGTTCTTCAAGATGTAGAGTCACTTAAAGATGCTTCTAACTTGGCTTCTTTGCAAGCCTTTTCACTGGACACAAAGGGAAGATGAGTGCCACTTTGGGGAAGTTTGTTTGCTTTGGCACTCCTACTCAAACCTTTGCTGATTTTGTCAATGTTTTGCTCTAAGCTTGATGTGCTTCCAGAGGTCTTGGACTTTTCCAAGTGGAAAACCAATATCCCAGGCCAGTGCCAGAGGAACCCTGGATTTTTTTGCTGTAAGTAGCTTAAGTAATCGAGAAAACAGAACTTTGACAAAGTAAATCAAATACTTCAGCAAAACATTACAGGAGCTGAGTTTCTATTTGATAGGGTTAAGGTGCTACATTTAGGCATTTTCTTCCAAATAACATATGGGGGTGGGATGTGATTTTGTTGTTTTAAATGTACAATCACCGTGCACTAGTAAAAAAAGGAAATTAAATGTAAATAAGAAAAAGAGTGTTAAGAGAGAGGAATAGCAATCCCCTGGAAACTCATACAATATGTTTTTTTCCTTTCAAAGAGTATAAATTTAAAAAATATCTCTAAGTGTTGAATAAAATTGGACTGAAATAGCTGGAAGGCATTGCACAAGTGGCTGTAAGTAAAGATTTTAATAATGGTCTCTGTAGACAAAGAAGCAGTATATCATAGCTATTGACTAACTCAGGTTTTAGAATGGAAACTAAAAGTAAATTTAACACAGTGCTCTGATGGACAGTCTAATGAACTGGTGAAGTAATTAAATGTGAGAGAGATGTATGGAGAGTGTATTTCTGAAAGAGATAAAAACATTTCAATCCTTTTCCAACAACTTAGACAAAAAAAGCTTGGGCTTACTGCCTGTTAGAATAAGTTGACACAATTTCAGCAGCTTCTGAATGGCAATAATAAAACTGCTATTACTTTAAGCAAAAATCTGGCCTCTGTTATCTTGTTTATAAAGTGGTAAGAATAGTTTCAGGGTGTAATTCTGCAGGATGCCAGTTTTCACTCAAAAAGCCTTCAAAATAAAAGAAGTGGAATAGATTCTTTATTCAAAATTAAAGAAATTAAGCAGCTTGCAATACTCTGTGTGCAAGGGTACCNATGAATGACTTCATGTAACGTAAATGATGTCTAGAAAACAACAGTCAGACAGAAGGAGAGATTCTTGCACCTTTTTTATGACTGCAGTTGAAGTGTTTCGACAGTGCAGATGCTCAAATGGTTCCCAGACCTTGAAAGCAAATGTGTTTTTCCTGGATATTGAGTTATGATGTGCTACTGCAATCTTGTCATTGGTGTCTTACGAAATTCCCTCTCAAAGTTTAGAGGTGGGAAGGCCCAGCTGGTAAAGGATTATGCGATCTCTTCGTGACGGATCTGAAAACTGCCAGGTGGTACTGAACACCCTCTGCTTTACTGCCCTCCATGGGATGAAAATATTTCTGCTACCTCCCAAGATCAAATTTAATTTAATCTCTTTTTAACTTCTTAAACTGTGACAGGATTAAGAAATGCTAGGACATGGTTTATTACGCAGTTGGCTCTTAAATAACAGATGTTCCATAATGATAACAAAGCCTGCTTATTATAAATTGTGTGACTATTAACATCTTTATAAACCTTTACAATTATGCAGTGTCACTAATTATTGTCTCTGAAATATCTTTAGCCAAGGGCCTCTGTGTGCAAGAAAAAGAGTCAGGGCAGTGCTAAATTGCAATCTCAGAGGCTTTCAGCTTTTCCACATAACATGACAGCACTTGTTCTCCTGTATCACCCTGCTGCAATAATTTTGTGTCTTCTTACAGAACAAAAAGACAAGTTTCTAAAGCCAAAATTATCTCTTTTCATTTCTCTGGCCCTTTTTGCTATTGTGAAATCTGCTTTTCTCTGAGCCTAAAGCAAATTGAAGGAAGAGCCAACAGAAGACTATTTTGGAGTTCATGACCCAAGTTGTATCATGAAAAGTAATTTGTAGGTAGCAAACCATTAACCTTGAAGAGGGGAAGGTCATCAAACCGGCAGCATTTTATTAAAAAGCTGTGTGGGAAGAGAAGAACAAGATCTCAAACTCATCACAAACACGTGAAATGCCTTGATCACTTTCTAACTCAGCAAGCAGAGCTTAAAAAATTCACCTCATGAAATAAATTAGATTGAATTGTATGGGAACATACCAAAGACAGTAGGAAAACCCCTGCTAACAGTGTTTTAAATCCTTGCGTGCATGTAAACAAGGCTGTGTGTAAGTACTTTTAACTAATTGAAAATGGAACACGTGGTAATGCTGCTTAACTGCTGACAGAAAGGCTTTTGCCAGTTTTCCTTTGATTACTGCCACCTTGTTACTGGCTCTACAGGAACCTGATTATTTATAATGATCTGTTTACAATCATTTAATGTAAAACTTCCCTGAGTCCTGCTCATTCCTACGGCTGTTAAAGACTTAAATTTTATATATTCTACTAAATCATACAATTGGCTTCTCAGCATTTGGGCATCTATTAGATCACTACATGGGAGAGGAACTCCATAATGTTTGTAAATCCTCTGTTGGAGAGGCCAAATATTTCACTTAATAATTGTCTTTTCTGTTTAGGTAGTTCATAATTAGCTACTAATTTTGCTTTCTGGTTAGAGACAGTGGATAGAGGATTACAATGTGAAAGCACAAACTCCTTTCGAGACACTCAGCTTTAAGAAACACAGGACACTGGCAGTATCTCTTGCTTTCTCTTCTGAAACACATACCGTATTTTGAGGGTTTTGGTGTTTTGTATGTAAGTGGTTTAGCGTTGTGGGTTTTTCTGTGGCTTGTGATGTGTGGTCAAGCACTGCCTGGATGTAATTGCATTTATATTAACGACTGTGATTGCAGAGGCTGGACACAGTGACCCAGACATCTCTTATGCTGTTATGCTTCAAGTCAGTAGCACTGCACTGATATTTTCATCAACATATGATTTGAACCCACTAACAATGTAGCTGATGAATGTCACCTTTTTACACAACAACGTTTCCAAGCAGAAAGGTACCGAACCACAGAAAGTGTGAACAAATAGACTAATAGTTGCCATCAATCTCCATTTATTCTGGATGACAAGAGCATTGAAAAGCAAAGGCAGTGACACTAATCCGGTGCAGATAATACACAGAGCTGCTGTTTAGAAAGTCACCTTTTGTTCTTAACTACCTCAGTTGATTGCCTATTACATAATCAATGATTCCTCCTCTTTTTAAATAGGTGAAGATCTCGATATTCCACAGTTCTGAGGTAGCAATCATTGGTACAGTCATGCTCTAGCTGCTAAATATAGAGACCTGGGGGGAAAAAAAAAGTTATTTAGTGTCCCATCTATGCTGAACAGGTACATCCCCCAAATTCCATAACTGAGCCTGTGACAGGCACTATGTATATATGGTATATATGTATATACTGTATATATTGCATAGGGGTCAGCACAAATAACAACTTCAACCACTGGGACAGCTGTTGCTCTTTAACAGAGAGCATCAGCATAGACACCTCATTTTTTATGATCTGCTTACGAATAAATTATTTCATTATGCTATATGATTAATAAGCATGCAAAAATAATTGCACTGGTTGATGATTGGTTGAAAATGGATAAATGTTCATCACATACAAGCTGCAGAAAATGAACACCAGAGAGATCTGAGTTAGAACAAGTTTCAGTTCTCCATCTGAACAAATGTAACTAAATGTGTGCATAATTATAGAGTATTTCCATAATAACCAGGGCAGATTAGTATTTTTCAGTGGTTTCTGAATCATGCACATATATCTAACAGTAATCTCAGTGTACTGATTTAAACATAATAGAGTTCTCATTCTCGAAGGGGAAAAGCAGGGGTTCAATAGACAAATGATTATTGCGTATCAACTTCTACAGCATCTCCTCACTTTTTCTGAGGCAAAGAAAGAGGAAAATGATCTATTGAAAGCTTTTCAAAGCCTTGAATGCTGGAAGCTGCACCCTGGGGCAGGGGAGTTCCTTCTAATTGATGTGCCAGAGCTGCTGCTGCTGCTCAGTCGGTGTCCTGGTGAGGATGTTCCCGGCAGCACAAAGCTTGGAGATACAAGGAAAAAGCAGCAGTCCACTGGCAAAGAGCATGGAGTGTGAGTGGCTGTGGGGATTTAGGGCTCAGTGCAGTCCAGAGCCCGTGCAATCGTCGTTCAGGCAGAGGGAAACCCACAGACAGGAGTGCCATGTGCCTCTGGCTCTCCTCCAGCCTCCTGGTAGTGTTTTCCAGAAAGGGAATATGGTTCCTTGGGTTTTCTGTTGGTTGTCAGACTGAAATTATCTGTGTTTTGTTCTACTGTTTCTTGTCAGAGCCATTGTCTTCTCAAAATAATATTGCAAGTAAGATTTTTGGGGTTTTTAAACAGTCTCCCTCAGCTATTCCTAAATTAAAAACACAGGCGATTTTTTGGTTAATGTCTGTCTTTTTTTTTTTTTTTTTTTTTCTTTTACTGTCAACTATCTCATTTCTGTTTGTAATTTCACAGATGCTCTGAACTGCCTGTTGTGTGGTCTGCAGGCTTGGGCTTCCGAAAATGGTTCTTTCAGAATCCCTGCCTTCTTCAGAATAACATTCTTTTTCTTTCACCTGCTGTCTCTTGTTGTTTTCCATGTTTTAAGAACATCTGTTGGTTCATAAAAGGATTTGGAAAATGCTATAATCACATAATTTGCTGAAATTAATTTAGGTTAAAAAAAAAGAAATACACAAGCCTGCATTAAGAGATTAAGGAAATAAATTTTTATCCTTTTAAGCTGAAGTGACAGAGTTTAAAACCATTTCAGTATTGCATACATTGCTTTGAAAGACTCTTGGAGTGTGTCTATATAGTAGAAAAACAGGATATTTAATTTTAAAAAAATATTCCTGTAATTTGTTAGAACTACACATTTCCTTCTGACTGGCTTGAATGCTCCTTGATAATGTGGCTTGATTTCTGGGCTGAATTAAATTGTAAATGTTTGAGAAATTTATTTGGACATTATACTTCACTTCTAATTCCAAGACTTGTGTTACATATGTAAAGCAATTCATGAGTTGTTTTCTGTTTTTTTAAATCTTAAACAACATTCCATTTATCATCTTTTTTTCTCAATTGCTTGAAATGAAAGATTCAGCAGCTGGGGTGAAGTGAACTGCAAAGTAGATCCCAGGGTTTTCTTCTTCCAGCTGCATGTAGAGCTACTCTCATAAAAATGAGGTATCTGTCTGTGAATACTATCCCAGTGGCCAAAGAAGTTAATAAATATCAAGAAAGAAGGGAGGTTTGGTGACATGGGTGCTGGTGTCCAAACTTTCTGGTTTATTCCCAAATAGAATGACAACAGCACATCTCTCAGTACATTAAAACTGGTCAAAGCTGCTTGCTCACCCTTAGGCTTGCAGCCCCCAAGCCTAGGAGCAGGACACGGATGGGTTTCTTTGCTTGGTTGTTTCCTTTCTGTGTCCTGGCATAGCCCAACCTCCAGAAAAGTTTCAAATAAAGTGATAGTCATTTAAAAAAAAATCTGAGAGTATAATTAAGATCAAGGGAGTGTGACTAGCAGGATTATGCCTCATTAAATATTACCTTGGACATTTTAATTTAGTGAGTATAAAATTCCATTAAAATGTCATTTCTCTCTTACTGAGAAGGTGGTGAAAAGCAGTGAAAATAAGGGTTGAAGATTCAGAGGAGAAGAGAATTTTTGCTGATTACAAATATGATAGATCAAATATTAATCAGTGTAGTGTGTGAGAGACAGTTCTCCTGCTATTGACTTTGTCTACAGGATAACATAACAGTGCAGTTTTCAGGATAATGAGCTTTTTATGGTTCAGACAAGTGAAACTAGCAGTGAAGGAGTCTCCCACTCCCATGTGGCTGTAAGTAATGGTGACTGTCACCTCCCCAGCCCGTGGCTCTGACTGGGCCAGCAGTGGCCCACTTTGGGCTCCTGCTGGCTCATCCCACTCATGGAAGCAGAGCGGGGGTCACAGTGCGAACAGAAATACTTTGTGCTACAATTTTCAGTGTCACTGAGGCATTTTTGTCAAACTAGCTGAAACTCCTAATTCTTTACCAAGATCGGTATCAGAGATCACATTTGGCTGATGACAGGAGAAATCACGTGGTGTTTCTTTCTTCTGTAGATGCGACCTGGAATATTTGTACTGCAATGTGTCCCTAATGTCCTGCCTCCAGTTTATTTCTCCTGCTTCAGGGATATATATTTTTCATACTAAAAGATTTTCCTTGTTCATTTTCAGTTTTTATAAAGTTGGTATAAGTGTTAAAAATTCAGAGGAGAACTTAATTGTTTAATGTTTAAAGAAAATGCTTAGTAGTTGAGATTCTTGTTCCTGATTGTTATTCTTCATTAAATTATGTCAGGAACTGTTTATTGTATGGGACAGAAACTTTGATGGTTTGAAGTATTTTATAATAACACTGTGTTGATATAACTGCTGAGCAGAAGTTAAGTCTGCAAAAAGAAGATAAGAGGAGAGCAGAGAAGTATGAGAGGTGCAAAAAAAGAGGCAGGGAAACAAATGCACTTCTCTTTTCTCCTTTAAAAAGCTTTTCTTCTTAAATCAGATTGATTAGTGTTCAGTCTCTGAAAGTCTAAAACTTTGTGAAAGGGTAACCTGCTTTCCCCTGAGAAGTTTATTTTTGCTCTGTTATGGATAGCTTTGCCATTGTTGACTGCAGCAAAACCATCAGCGGACTTGTTGAATGGCTTTAACCTCTATCAAAATTCAAAAGATCTCCTCCATTCCTCAGGTCAGTAACTGCATTTTCCACACAAAGATCAGCACAAGTGTGAGAGAATGTAGTCTGCCCATTTCTGTATTTGTAATGCAGATTTCTTGATGACACTGGAATTTCAGACATTATTCCAGTCATGTTACAGACCTGGGATAAATGTGTTTAAGAGGTTGCTCTTTGTAACCGATGTTCAGTTACTGTCTGACTTCCTGACCCGAAGTGCTGCTTGTCAGTATTTGCTAAATGTTTGGGGCGTTCTGGCAATCAAAATGGAAAGCATGGCTCTAAATACGTATCATTTTTAGAACAGTTCCCAAAGCTGAAGTACTTTTGTGTTTAATAACAAGATGAAATCAATTGAAAACCTAGATTTAATGCCTCAGTTTGGAAAAAAAAAACCGAAAAACACCAACAAAAACCCTTAAATAGAAATTCTCTGGTGCATAGATTTTTATGTCGTTCTATTTGCCTTCCAGGAGAAAGTGTGTTCATCAAAACTGTGCTGGAAGGCAAATATATTATGAAGTGATTTATTTTAGTTTTGATAAGTTCTATAATGAAAGTCATAGTTGATATTTCATATGAATTATAGTCAGTGATGGAGAAGATGTACTGCTGGCTATACCTATTGACAGACTTAAATCCACACCGGTAGTGAATACATATTTACCTACTCCACAGACAGTATGTAGATACTCTCAGCACCCTTAGTTCTGGCGTTTCCCCCAGCTCTCAGGGAGGATGTGCTTATCTAGGAATGTCCCGGCACAGATAAGCCTGCCCTGCATCCTGCAGTGCCACGGGCTGGTACCCAGAGCCCTGCCACAAAATCCCCCTGGGCTGGGGCCAAGGCGATTCGTGCTGCTCCCCTGCGAGGGTGGCTATCGGCACCCCGGGCTGCTGGCCCTGCAGGTGACCTGGCACAGGAACGGGACACAGGAACGGGGCACAGGAACTGAGCACAGGAACTGGGCACAGCCAGCTCCGGGCTCTGCTGGGGCTGCTGGCCCTGCAGGTGACCTGGCACAGGAACCGGGCACAGAAACTGGGCACAGCCAGCTCCGGGCTCTGCCGGGGTTTGTCCCCGCAGCCCCGGAGTGGCTGTGCCTCCCCTGCATTGCTGCGTTCTGTAATTGTTTCTCTTTGTAATCTGAAACAAATAAAGCAGCTTGGTTGTACTTCTCATGGGGAATGTTGCCTTTGGTAGTAGCTTTGTAGTCAGATGCTTCCTCTCTTCTTTAATAAGTTCTTCACAAAAACATCATCCCTTACAGAGATGTGATGGCTGACCAGAGGACAGCCATGAAAAATCCGTGTATCCCAGGACATACAGCCTCACCTCAACTCCTGCGTGCAGTTTGGGGTATCACAATAAAAAAAGGTGTTAAGATATTAGGGAGTGTCCAGAGGTAATTGACCATTCAGTTGAACAGGTAATCCCCCTCTGGGGAAAGAACCTTTTCCCAATATCCAGCCTAAGCCTCCCCTGTCACAGCTCCGTGCTCTTCTCTCTCTGCGCCAAGTTATTCTTCTATTTGTGATAATAGAGGCTGATCTGATAAAGTCAGAAAACGTCGGATGTTTCTTCTCTAAACGTAATGACAGTTGTGGGTCTATAATCTGATCACTGGCTGAGCAGGTATTACCAAGTACCTGCTGGTACCAGCACGTAACCTGAATAATTAGTTCAATTATCATATACATGAGCTCTTGGAAAATACAGCAGACAAGAACTTGAAAATCACCTATGTTAACACTGATGTCCCAAGGTGAAGATAAGCTCAAGATTTGGCTACTGATTTCCCATTCTGTTATACATTTCAGAATAATTCCTAATCAATACTGAAAAGTATCCAAAAATAGATTTTCTGTAACCTTGTAGCTTGGCTAGATGGAAATTAATAGGAACAAAAGAATCAGTGTATTGGATAAGATTAGACCCATTTATCTTGATGCTGACAGGTTAATATCAGCTATTTCAGAGAATAACTTCAGAAAGCTAACTTTATTTAAGCATGTTAGAAGATAATTGTTTCCTTAGGAGGGAACTGTCCACCTTCCTAGCACAGTGCATCTCAGGAAATGTGGATATAAATAAGACCACAGAAATTTTCTGTGCTACTGAAATACTTTGGGCAGTACTGACAGCCTTTCCTCATTCATGCCACTAATGTCTTGTTCCTTCTTTCTGCTTTGCTTTTTGATTCTTTCTTTTTTTGTAAAAGCAACATAAGGACAGTAAGCCATGGGCTTCAGAACTGTGCACTGCAATTTGCAAGCAAAGCTCTCCTTCATCTTCCCTCTGTCTGGGAGCTGCATGTTTTGTCTTTGCAGGGCAAAGGAAAGAAATGAGTCTCAGGATAATTACAGAATTATCCAAATCCTGATCATGCCATAAGGAACCATGTTTCCATCTCCTGTTTTGCTTAATAAAGTAACAACAGGACATTGCTGTCAGCATTATCTCCACAGCATCTTTTGAAATTAAAATTGTGTCTAGAATGCATTTTCGGTACAACACAATTTGTTACTCGGCTGAATGTGCAAATTGAGGTATCAGGAAGATGAGGGATTTCAATTGAGCACAAACTGCTGACAGATTGAGTGATCCCTGCCTTGCAGAGGAGCTGAAGTGAGTGGTGGCACTGCACAACCAGCTGTGGGAAGCACTATTAACCTCGACCTTTTAAGGAGTGGAAGGCAGTTTAGTAGAGTATTAGTATTTTCCTGATCTCCTGATTCAGCCAGAGATGTAGCACAGCTCTGGTGGTGTCTAAATTGATTTCTGTAAAAGTCTGCGGTGCTACACAGAGGTAAAAATATGCACCTTAGCAACCCTTTCCAGACTGCATGAATAACCATGTTCTTAGTTAGTTTTAGTCTTGAAATTTGTGCTAACAATCATCATAAGTCCTAATTTGCTGAAATTACCACTCCAAAATTATTTTTCTAAAATGAAGGTGACTTGCAGAGAATGCTTCAGACAGTTGTATGATGCAAAAATAACATTTTAAGAATTCTGCATAAAAATGTATATGAGGAACAGATCAGGATTGCCTAAAACCCCATTCTCTAACCCAATAACCTGTTTGATGTAACATGAAGGTTATCCTGCTGTAAGTTGATAATTTAAAAGAAAAATATACTGCCCAGAAGCCAAATTATTATTATTGAAATAGAAACTATATTTTGCTTTATTTCAGCATTACAAATACAACAGCTTTACAAGGAGATGTAATTGTTGGAGGCATATAAATTGGAGTCCTTTTGGATTAAATGGGAATGGGGTCTTGCACTCCTTATTCTTATATATCTTCACATTATTTGCTAATTTTGCTAGGACTGGGAGAAATGCATGTCTGTGTTTGGTGAAATTGTAGTCTCAAGAACAGAGTTAATTAAAATAACACATGGTAGGGTTTTACGGTGAATATGCTATTTTGCTAAACTGAAAAGATTTTGCAGAAGTCTGTTAAGGTGAATAAAAACGCTGATCGGTGGAGTACCTGAGGTGCAGGTTGAGGAGATCGGAACACGTTCTCCCAGGCTCTAATAAGGCCCCGGTGCCCTCCAAGGGAATTGGGGAAATAGGGTCAGGCTCCTGTTGTGCTCCATTCTCGGGCACTCGGCAGAGCTCTGCCTTTCAGAACTCTTCCTTTTGGGGCCCCGTTGGCAGGGGCAGACCTGGCTGATCCAGACAGGAGGGTTGGGACCCCCAGGGCTGCCAGACTGAGCCCCTTGGAGCCAGCAGGGCAGGGGCAGACCTGGCTGAGGTCCTGTCTGACCCCTTGGAGCCAGCAGGGCAGGGGCAGACCTGGCTGAGGTCCTGTCTGACCCCTTGGAGCCAGCAGGGCAGGGGCAGACCTGGCTGACCCAGACAAGAGGTTGGGACTCCCAGAGCTGCCAGGCTGAGCCCCTCGGAGCCAGCAGGGCAGGGACAGACCTGGCTGACCCAGACAGGGGGATTGGGACCCCCAGGGCTGAGCAACTGCCTGACCCCTCGGAGTCAGCAGAGCAGCCTCAGCCAGGAGGAGTTTTCTGCAAACTCCTCACTCTCTGGGAGATCAGCTCTGCAGTGGCTCAGCCTATTCAAACAGGCTCTGACTGACCCTGCACAGGAGGAACAGGGAGAATGTGCAGGAATGGGCAGTTCTGTATCACCACAAATACATAATTTACTTTTTAGTAAACAAAAATATCTCTGGTTTCACCTACACCTGTTTGAGTGCAATTGGAGAAATCATGATAGTTTTTTATCTCAGATTAGTATCAAATTTCTTAAATATGTTTAAATTGTTTTAGTCTATGTTAGTCTAAAGTTTTTAGTCTAAAGCCATTTCTTTTCCCCTTCTTTTCTTAGGGAGATACAGCAGGTTCTTTGCAATGCTTGTCATGCAATAACCAATTTTATGTAGGATGCATTCTTCTTACAGGATGTTGGAATAACAATGCCTAAGATTAATTTGGGCATTTGGGTGGTACATGTAAATCACAAAAAATGAAGTGCATAAGATTTGATATGTACTCCCCAATATGAAAACCGATATTTCTGAGGTTAGCTACCATAAATCAAGCTGTCATTCTTTGCTGGCTTGTAGTGCTGCACTTACACATCACAAGCCATAACTTTATTTCACAAGTTTGTATTAATGCATTTTGTGAAAGGCTTAGAAAAACATGATGGCAACTGTTGCCAACAGTTCAGAGAAGCTGAAGAGATGGGAAGGACTGGGTTTTAAGCCTTGTTCCTCTAAGCTTACCTAACTCTTTAATTTCAAAATCTCTTTCCACTTACTCATACTTATCACATGAATGACACATGCAGTGCCAATAGTTTGACCATATTTCTTCCAGCATTCTGGAAACAGAAATTCTGGAAAAAACACAAAATGCTCATTTTTTTCCTACTATAATTTAAGAGACTTTCAACATTAGAGAAAGTTTTTAAGAGTGAACTCCATTAATAGTTCTAGTTGTGGAACGGTTTCCACTCAATGCTAGACCCAGCACATTCTTATCAAGGTTAAAATGCTGCACCAAAGTAGAAGTTATTTCCTCTCTAGGTGAAATTTGAGCAGATGCAGAGTCACTGTCACTTCCAACAGACAAGAGGTTTTTGTGCATCATCCTTATTTCATCAAGCATGAACAATTCCCATTGAAATCAAAAGGATTTTACCCCTGGTGTCTTTGGATGTGCTGGGACTTCTGTGATGCCTGTGATCTAAAAATATACTTCTGCTCTGCACAATTGACAAGGTGTTCTGAACAGTAAAGAATTGGCAGCCATCAGTGTCATTTGACACAGTTTTGTAGGTGAGAAAATTGAGGCACAGAGAGGTTAAGACATCTGCTGCTGATGTGAGAGACATAATCCGGAGGTGAAATTACTGTTCCTCTGAATGGGAACATCTCCTGATGTCAGCTGAGCTGACAGTGTCGCTGCAGGCTGTGACCTTGAAGCTCGTTTCTGACAGTCCTGTAGCCTCTACTAACGATGAAGAAAGAAGAATTCACATAATTTCCTGAATTACAAAAGTACCATGGCTCTTCTCCCTCTACAAGAAAGGGCAGAGCTTCTTTTTGCTATTAGGTAGTAAAAAAAAATGCTTTCAAAAATGCCCAATGCCACAGATTTGTGGTTTTAAGGGATACAAGGACAATAATAATACTGCACTTTGACTCCTTTAGAGGATCATTAGGAATAGTGAAATAATCCAGTTTTTTTTTTAAAAATCACAGAATGCATAAGGTACCCAGGGAAGACAGATGTCCAAACTGTTAAAGTACCATACTGACAATATTGAAACAAAAAATGCCTCTTTCTCTATAAACAAATGAATGTAAGAACGTGGTCTGATAGTACTGAGGTGGAAATGAGAAGACCCTGGAACAGAAGACTTTTGAGTTTCTGTTACTGTTTAATATTAGACTGGAAATGATGCTCAAGAAATATAAGCCATATTCTGGCATGACTTTCCTTCTCTGTAGATACACATTTATTTTCAGGTGAGACTCCCCAATGTCTTTGATAGAGGCGAAACTTTCCATTTCTGTGCCTGAATTCTTTTATGCTTCAGCAGTTTATTTGACTATAGCTATCATTTACACTGATGTATATTAGATAGAGAAAATATCCATTACTGGAAGGGGTGGCTGTTTCAGTTCCTCTTGTCATTTCCAGCTGAAAGGAAATGCATGTGTAAAACAGTAATGAAATATTCCTGCCTTTCTCTCCTGTGCTTCATGCTGGAAGCCTTAGACACACTGAAAGATGGTGAAGAACCTCTTTTTGTTTCCCAAAGTCATATTTTCAATTTTGTCAGCATTCCTCATTGGTGAGGTCTATATCCTTGGTCAGTGATTTTTCCTTCTTCAGACCCTTTTGAGGTAAATGTAATTGCAGCACCCACGGCTTTTATTTGTAAACAGTGCTCTGCTGCTTTGAGTGATGGGTCTGGGCCATCCTGCTGGCAGAAACGTGAACACTTAGACCTAGATCACAAATGTTCTCAGGTGATGGATTGCAGTCAGTAATTCAAGGAGAATTTGAGGCCAAACTGGAGTTGTGGAACATGGCATTACCTCCTTTTTTTATGTCTGGGTATAGAACAGACAGCTGACATTCAGACCTTCCTCTGCTTAAACTGAGGGGCACAGGAAATGTTTCCAAAGATCCCGCTCCTGTCTCTCCCAAGCTTTGCCAGGAGTCAAAGTGCTGTGGAATACTTTCGCCTATGAAGGTAGTATTCACCCAAAGCTGCCAAAAAAACTGCTGCAAACAGGAATTGAATTTTATTGTAGTGTTGGGATAGTATTATTAAACCTGTTGTATTATTACTGATGAAAAACCTCAGGCAGAGAATGTATTAATTTTTCCAGTTCCTCTATTTTGAGAACTAGATCCATAAATATTACATAAATCTGTGGCCACTGTTCCTCTCCTCAAGCCATTTCTTTTTTTTTTTTTTTTTCAAAAGGGTCATTTCTTTAAAGGTTATTAGGATAACATCACAAAAGAAACCCTATTGCCTTAGGAAATATAACTGAAATGATTTCTCAATTGTTGTGACCTTGTGACTGCAGTTTTTGCTGATAGCTATTTTTCTGAAGATCTTGAGGGAAATATCACTCTCATGCTGTTAAAGAAACCTCAGTTGTTTCTAACAATGTGTGAGGAAGTAAGGCACAAGTTTTTTTGAATGCTTCCTAGCACCCTTCAAAGAAACTCTGAGTGGTGTTTGGCAGTGGGATGTTGCTGCTGCTCAGCAGGGCCGGGAATTGGGCGCGGGACACCAAAACTGAAATTCCCCTCCTGAAAAGGGAGTGAGGATGCAGCATTGGTATTGAGGTTCATCAGACCTGTCCTGTCATGGCTGAACTTCACTTCTTCCCAGGCAGAGCCACAATTCTTTGCTGAGCACTGCACTAAAATTTGGTAATCCCTGCAGTGGCTTAATTCCAGGAACTGGATGTGAAAGGGTTTGAAAGAATTCTTGGAGATGATGTCCCTCTGTCCTCAGGAAGATGCTTTCCTGCTCTATGCCATTGTTATCCTAAACACAACTTTGATTTTAATTTCTCTCAATCTCTACAGTAATTTTTTGATTTTTGAGTTGGATAAGGCAGAAATTCTTTTACAACTTGGATAAATTCTCACTGAGTTTTCAGCATTATGACTCAACATCATTTTCCATATGAACGTTAGTCAGAACTTGATATAGAATAAGATACTGCTCATTTCTGAAACATCAGTTTATGGGATGGATTTTCTAATAGAAATGGAAGAGGCTGTTTTGCCGTTCAGGCTGATTACTCTTTTGGTAATTAGTGTGATGGGGATGTGGAGAGGGGCAGTGGAATGACAAACGCTCGTGGCCACAAAGTTAACGCCTGGACCCATAAAACAGAGCACAGAAGTCATTTTTAAAAACAATGGATCAGAGTCAATACTGCTGACTGTCTGCAAATTGCTCTTGCACGATCCAAGTGATTAATTGCTGATTAGTGTAAGCACATAGGATGTTGTTCCGTGACCGTCATTGCTGGAGAGAGAATATTTTTCCTATATGACTCTAAAAAAATGTGTCTCTTTTCCCTTACATTTTAGAAAATTTAAAATTCTTTTGGTTACCTGTGGGAAGTAACTTGCTGTGCTTTTTTTCATTATATGCATTGGAATATTTTTGCTTTCCAGTAATCTCTGATTTACAAGTCATAGTCAATTTAAGAGAGGTGTTGAGCACAAGGTTTCATAGACAAGACATTGCAGATCATATTTTATTTAGCTCAGTGTCAATACTTACGAAGTAAAAAAAAATCTGTGACAAGCCAGTCTAAAATTAATACTTAAAATTCCATTTGGATGTGTTCAAAAGTTCAGAAAAAATTACTTAATTTTTTTGTCTAATGACATTCTAAATTTGTCTAAACTTGCAGGAATTGTTTCCTGACATGAATTACCTGTGTGCTTATAGCTAACACTGATTGGAGTATGCTCAGAAAAACAATGAACAGAACATTTCCAGGTAGCTCAGCATTAATTAACTCATTCTCACCTATACACTTAGGAAATGAGATATCACATACAATTTTTCACTGGGAAATTAAAAATCATATATAATAATAAGTAATTTGTCCTCCACAAGCATTTGACAGAGGAGGTGCACATCACCTGGAAAGGAAGCTTCTATAACAACAATTCCTTCACTTCATTTTCAGAACCAATGTGCTTTTCACTTGGGCGAAAGAGAATTTATTTATTGCTGGGATGATTTATTTGCCTCTGGTTATTTATGCAGCTATTTGTTTCAATAGAGACTTGAGAATTCAAACAAATGCTCGCTGTCCATCCCAGAGTTATTTTAGAAGGATTTATTGGTATCACAAATAATTATAAATTTAATTCTTTTTTCTTTTTTCCCAAACTACTGCCTTTGAATGAGTCACATGCCAGACAATCAGCTCAACACCTAATCAGGGTGAGTTGTGAGAGGTAATTGCTAGGAGCTTTCTGGAAGTCAGGCCTTTAAAAATTGGGTGTTCAGAGGGTTACAAGCTTTTAAAGCCGTGTCCTTTTTCCTTCAGTGGCTTTGTCTGAAGTCAAATACAGGAGAGTCATTGCAGCATCTACCTCTCAGGCAAGCAGTGATGATTTGTGGGGAAATTAGTACAAGCAAGTTAGGTAAATAGGGATTTGAAGGAGAAAGGACATTGTTGATATATGGAAAGTGATAAGCCTTGGTAGGGGTGAAGGATGGCAATGAATTCCCACAGGGAAGTAAAGACTTACTGATTAGGATGCAAATACCTGTAAGAGAACTTAAATCAGTCTTAAATCTGATTTAAATGCCAAGAACAGTTCCCAGGACACGGTCAGGTATCTTAACAAGGCTGTATAAATGAGATGTCAGTCCAAAAAGAAATTTAAATTGATCTGTCAGAAGCAGCAGCCTATTAAGGTCTTTTATATACAACACAAAATGATAGATCGGAACAGAACCAGTACAGAGAAAACTGGTACAGGATTCATTGTAGCATTAGGGATGTGACAGGGACTAAACACGGAGTATTTCATCCCATGTGAGGTGCCTTTCCAGATTAAAATGCTGGGAAAAGGAAGGGCAAAGTTTCCATCTCCATGTTTTCTAAGCATAGAAGAGGATGAAATTGGTCACATTTACCCTGAGAGATGTGTAATTTGGAAGAGCCTTGCAAAATATAAGACTTGTTGAAAGATGATGCCTGACCAGACCAGGTAAAGGACTGGATAGGAGGAAAACAGACTGCATGATTTTTCTGAACCCCCTTTCAGCTCATATTTCAGTGACACTGTACCCTGAAAATCCTGATTTCCTAATTGAACACAATTTATACATTCAATGTTCTTTCTCTTCTGTATTGTCTGGAAGAGGCCTGTTTTGCAATCTATATATTTTCCTTCCAATGCGGACGTGTGTCTTTCCTTTCTTATAGTTTATTTTTTTTTTCATCAGGAAGCAATTACTTCTTCAGTCCATGAATTTATTAAATTCTATATATACAAAAAAATACAGAAGGAAATAAGTGCCTATAAGAGAAATCTTATATATATAAATAAGCAATTTGCACAATAAACTCCAGATTTTCAAGATGTAAAAATTAATAGAATTGGGATTATTTCTCCAGAAAAAGATAAATTAATTGTCAAAGTATAACAGAAACTGGTTGATTCTATTACTGTTGAGAAGAAGAGCCATTCTTTAATAGAAATGTCTGATCTTGCAATGTAAGGTAGAACTAGAGGTAATAAATATGTTTGTGACCTTATTTGTTTGCTGTGACAAAGAAAATTTAATGTCCTTAAAAAGAATGCATTTTCTTTCTGGTTTAATTTAACATTAAAATCACAGGGTTCAAGACAAATACACTTGGTACATCAGTTTAATAATTGTATTGATCCGACCGTGTTGCTAGACAACAGCTTTGTCTCGTACTGCTGCCTCTTAGTACTTTGATAATTTTCTACCCTCTCTATTTGCAAATAATGTTAGCTTTAAAATATACTTAAAATACACTTGAAATACTCAACTCTCAAGCAATTTGAAACACCAAAAATAATCAATAACCTCAGCAACAACTAGATCTCCAGTGATGTAGCAAGTCTAAAAAGGGTCTGTTTTGGAGGGCATGCTGCTGCTGCGCTGCAGTATCTCTCAATGGAATACCTGGTTTGGTGCTGCTGGTTGTTACTTTTGAACAAGGACCAATCAGCAGAAAAATGTGAGAACACTCCTTAGATAATCAGTGGGAAAAGGGCCTTGTACACACACTTCACCTGTACATTCAGAGCAGCACATTTTGGTAGAACATTTCTTCATACTCAGAATATTTGAGACAAAAAGCACTCCACAGAGTTCAACTGGCAATAAACACAAATATAGTGCTCACTGTAACCATGGCAAAAGCCTCTGTGTCTGTGGGATACACATGCTGCCTCGTTTTCTGCATATAAAGCACTACAGTTCCTTCAGCTTCGAAGACTTAGTCACAAATGACTCTCTGTGAAGCTCATCTTTCACTACATTTAAAATAATATAGCTTTATCCTTTTTTATGTGTGTGGCCTTGGTTCTTTGGAATATCTGTATTAAATCTGGTTTTGTCTCCTGTTTAATGTGATATTCCACTATTCAAGTTCACAAAGCCAAAAAATAATCTATACTGAAATTCAAATACAGTCTAAGCAGCCTGCCTTCACTGCATTAAGATTCATATAAGACAGCCCTGCTATACCACTTGGAGCTCTGAATGTGCACCCAAAATAAATTCAACCCATCGTGAAATATTTTTTCATCTCATAATGGGCCACTATTGAGCTGTCTTCATATGGCAGCTGAGAGCAAACAGCTCGAACATGCTAAGGGTAAACACATCACCCTTGGAGTCAGACAGCAGGCACAGTTTTATCTGTCTTCACACTTATTTTATTCACTGGCTTCTAGGGAGCAATTCTGCAATTCTACCAACCTAGGGGAGAAGAAAATCAGACTAAAATACAGTTTCAGACAGCATTATGGTGGAATATACAATGTAAACAGAATAGGACATGCTGCAAATGTTGTTGGATGAAAGCCAAAGCAGCAAAGGAGATGTGTGAAGCTGAAGAGTTCAGGGCTGGTTGAAACTCTTTAAAGAGCACAGTTTTCATTGGAAAATGCTTATTCAGTGGAATTGAGGCATTCCTTTAGCTCTGACAGGTCACATCTCCTGGAAGAAATCCTTCCAGCCACCCATTTCTGGGCCATTCTTTCCCTTGGACCCCACGTGTAGAGGTTGTTCTGGATTGTTTGTCTTGAGAGGATTCACCTGCAGCCTCCTCAGGCTGACTCTGGACTCTCCTTGCCATGACAGAAATATTAAGAAACTCTGTTTCCATTCTTCTAATTGTTTTTCTTTTAATTCCCGCCTTTGGAAGATTTCTTACTGCTGAAATTTGGTTCGGATACTGAACAAATAGCAATGACACCCCCCCTCCCTCGCTGCAGTTTTGAAAAGGACGGATTTCTGCAGGGTGGAAACTCTGGCCCGGCGTCTGTCCTTTCACAAATCTGCTGTGAGTTTCAGCAGAGCAGAGGAGTCAGCAGGCAGCACTGGAGCTGCAGTTTGAGCATTGCATTGACAGAGAATTCCAAGGGGGTGACGTGCATGAAGGTCTTGTTTAATGCGGGAATTGGCATTCCAAACTCACTATGACCCCTCCGCCCAACCTGCTGCTCCAGGGCAGCCTCGGGGAGCTCCCCTGAGTGACCCAGCCTGGCAGATCTCTGTTCCCACAGCCTCAGACTGTGGCTATTGACTGCGTTTTCTCTTTGATTTGTAAAGCTTGATGGTGATTTGGGTCTTACGTTGGACACCCTATGGATTACAATGGAAAACAGAGACCACTACGTGGAATTATAGAGAAAGAGGTGGATTTTGAGATGATTTCAGCTGTTAGCAGCCTGCTCTAAATTAACAGCACTGGAATATTTATTCTTTTTGCGTTTTTAGAAGTAATGCAATATTTGGAGTTTAAACTTGTTTGGTAATCTCTAAGCATTATGGTTATTGACTGTTCCCTGGCTGAGGTGGTACAGAAACTGCCAAAAAATATTTTCTCAGATAAACACAGTCTTTCTTTCTGTCAATGAAATGTACTTATCCCTATAATTTCTCATCTTTAGCCTTTCTTGCTGTACTTGCAACAGGCTTGAAATCAACTAAGCCTTGAATTGCATAGATGTTTATTTAGAGGAAAGAAACACATTTATGTAAATCAAACTATAAAAAGATCAAGAAGCTTGACGACTGTGAAGTGTTGAGAGGATCTCTAAAAATATCAAATAAACAGCACGTTAAGAGTGCAGCTTTGCAGACACTCAACCTTTCCTTTTCAGGCTATCAAAGAAGTCAGCTCAGCATCCAGGGAGTTAATGATAAATGAAACTGTCTCTCTGGGGAAGTAGAATAAATGCTAGCAGGGTGTGTGCTTCAGTTCAGATCTTTTTCTCTATATAAAGAGCAAAGGAGTTTCTCAGGGGTTTCTGGAGTTCTGGAGGCTGGTTGAACACTGGGCTGTGGGCACCTACACTGCAGGAGACTCCAACCATCCCAACACATCCAGAACATTCTAGCTTATCACACATGTATAGAACATGTTTTTGAAGAAACCTGGCAGAGTAGTTTGACTCTGAAGAGAACTATTTTAAGTTATTTCTACTTCTCTGTTTCACAAGGAAACCAGGATTTTAAAAATTCCATTCATTCCCTAATTCCTTGATATAGCCATAAACTCTTAGACCTTCAATTACTGGTAGAAACAAGTTCTTCTAGATCTCTACAAAAATGTTCTCCTTGAGAGCATCCCAGCAGCTCCTGTGCTGGCTCTGACCCTGTGCTGGTCCTCTGAACATTCACTGATGTCTCTGTACTGGACCTGGGTTTGGAGTGGGGAGAAGAATGACCCCTGCAACACTGGCAATCACTGTAAAACTTAAGGGAATGAACTTCAACAGCAAATATTTTATCCTCTTGACAAGTAAACACTTCAGAGGTCCTTTCAAAGGGTAATAAAAATGAAGTGGCTTAAAGAAAAGAGGAAAAGGAAAAGGACGTATTTTGTGTTTCAGAGGTTGGCTGGCAGGTCCTGAGCAGGTGTAAATCAATTCTGCTCCATTCAAGTCAGGACTCGTCTGGTGATTTATACCAGCCTGGAACTTTACCTCTAACTGCGGTCTGCCCATGCAGGGAATGCATTACATGGAAGTGTTCAATCGCTAAAAAAGTGGAGTCAATTCTGACCAAATGTGAAACAGAATCATAAATTAAAGAAATATGAAAATGCAAATATACAGGCGTAGGCACTAGGGGAAAGATCATACCGTGCACATGGCTCTGCTGCTCAGGTGCACCTGCAGTGCTTTCCATTCAGCTGCTGCGCAGGGAGCCCAGGTTAATTAAAAAACTTTTCTCCTCTGTTGAAGAAAAAGCATGTTAATTTCCAGTTTCATTATAAAGGGATGACAAAAATCAATGCCTGGCTGGGATCAGCGAAAGGTTGCTTTTCTAACAGAGCTCCGTCGGAGTCTAAAGGCTCTGTGGAGGGAGGGGGTGAATTGCACTGCCTGGAATTGCACTCCAGCGGAATTCCCTGCAGAGGAAGAGGATGTCTGAAGGATCCTGCTGCAGGCAGTGGTCACTGCCTGGTGTGGGCTGGTCCCTGACAGGCACAGGGGGATGGATCTGTGACCCTCTGGGCACTCTCAGGAGGGAGCTCCACACCCTCAACATCTCTGACTTGGAGGTGGGATTTGGAGAGGGTGGCAGATTGTCCCTGGAGGACAGAGGCAGTGAGCAGGGATTGCTCACCCTGCTGAGATTACACACCCTATTCTGCTCCCCATTCAAGTGCCAAGGATGGCAAGGGCAATCTCTTCACTTCATTTGAGGAATGGTAACTTCAGTGGCCTCTAATCTGACATTTGACCCTCCAGGACTAGCACATTTAGCATGATTTTTAGAGTAAATTATTATCAGAACAGATGTAATTATTAAACCAAGGATGTGGATATGAGGTTTGAGAGATGGACATGCAAGCCTGCTGTGCTCTCAAGAGTTGTTTTGAAGGTCTGTGTGTGTGATGCCTGGTCCTCAAACATCCTCAGTAGATGCCAGACTTCCATCAGACCCTGATCTTTCATTTATTGTCACCACTGAGCAAAAAATGCAAGAGAAGAAAAAAACCTAAATGGTTGTTTCTCATGAATTATTACGAGGAATCAAATATGGCTGTAACCGTGGCCTTTTCATAGTGAAACTGTAGGGAATCCTGAATGAGAGGGTGAGAGATGACAATTTCTCTCATGTTAAATGTCCAAAATACTGAATTAATTTGGATTCCCATCTCCTTGCAGACTTTAATGATGGGGGAAACAAGCCAGATTAATCAGTATTTTCCAACGCACTCAGACCCACCTGAGCTCTGTGCTCGGCACCTGAGCCAGTTCTCTCTTCTTGTTCTCTTTTCTTATTTCAATGCCCATCTACAGGACCAGACTTCTTTCTTGTAGACCAGCCTTTCATTTTGCTCTCTCAGGCTGCAGTCTCCCAAGGTAACTGGAATGTATCCTAATTAAGTTCTGTTAATTTGAAGAGGCCATTATATACCTTGGATGGGAAATACTGTACGAGGGTCGATAATCATCATCGTGCTGGTTATTAAGCATTTCAGACTGTCTATCTGCTCTATTGACAACCTATTTGCAATCATCATTTTTAGATGAATATTCATAATGACTGTAGAAATATAAAATATGATACTTGGCAACATTTAGGCAATTAAATAGACAATTAAATTCTGCTGGTAGCAATGGAAATTAAAATCTTCAGACTGATTAGAAGGTTAGGCTCTATTAATTTTCACCCTCTATACATCCATCCCTGTAGCTCTCTGTCCTCTTCAGGTGTTTCAAAGGTGTTCGTCTGTGCCCTTGAATTATAGACTAATTTAAAATATTTTATCATAGTGCAAGATGGCACGTCTTTAGAAATGAGTATGTGTTGACAAATCTTATTTACATAAATATCCACATAGATTTCTTAATCTCTCAAATGTAGAAATGTCATTTTTTGTGCAATCACAAGATTTAACAGCTTTTCAGTGAGAAGAAAAGCATCCCATTTGAACAAACTAAAAAGAGCAAGGAGAGATCAGGCTTATGTTTGTTTTATGGGTAGAATTTTTATTTAATAAGATCCATAGTTATTCCTCAGTTTCTGAAAGGACCAGAAGCTGGGCTTCTCCGGAGTTACCTCCTAGGAACTGGAGCACTCCTCCTCTCCCACCTTTGCTCAGGGCTTCAGTGAGTGTTGGCTGTCGTGGTCTTTTCCAAAAAGTAATCAGAATCCAGCTTCAGTTCCCTGACAGTCTGCTGCTGTCATGAAAAATCCTTAGGCTGTTTGCTCTGCTTCTTTAGAGTCTTTCTCACTCTATTCCAGAGAAATGGGAGGTTTGCAGTTGATTCTTTTCCCAAATGAAATACTTTATTTGTTGAATTTTTGTTTGTGTTTTACAGCCACTGTCAGGAAAGATAAAGAAGGGCAGTGGTAAAAGCTGCCTTAAAATGTTCCTGTCTAGCTTCATTTGGAGCATCCCTCAGAGTGGCTGCTCACCCTACACATAGCCCTGAGAGTCCATTTATTTCACACATCAATTACACACTTGACATTTTAACACCGTGTCCCTGATTTTAATGGGGTTTAGGAACTGCATTATGATTAGAGAGAAATGCTCCATTCAGGAAAGGCGACACCAATCACTTACATAAAGAATAGAAACATAAATTACAAAATGTTAAAATTAATGTAACGGGAACTCCAGAAAAAAATATGAAATACCTGTAGAATTTCCATCTCCTCAGCTGTTTCTCCTGTGCAAGTCCAGAAAATGCTCTGCTGCTCTGATACTTGAATCTTTTTGTAGCTATTAAGAATAGGATTTCCCTCATGGCTATTACATGCCACAGCCTTTAATATTAATTGAAGGAGAGTTCAATGGAATTAGAAGGGTTGTGAGATCACTATAAACGTTGTTCTGAGATAAAGAAATTCTCAAGTGTTGATTTAATGCTTTCAGCTTTCCCCTTTGCAAGACCCATCATTTGCTCAGAAAAGAGCACGTGGCTGATGCCTGAGATCATCCTTTTAGCTCTTTCCTCTAAGAGAGTTGTACTGTTTGTTTGTTTCTTTCAAAAACATATATCAATAGCAAAGATACTTTTCTAGTGTAACAAGAAATTATTGAGTGCTATTTAAATTGCCTCAGTTACAGAATCAAATTACCTGCAAGTAATTTTACAACAAATTTGCTGGTATTTGACTAGCATCTGCATTTCAAAAACTTGTATTAATGGTACGTGATAACTGGACTTTCATCCTCTGCTGGATTTATTCATTAGTGTTTGAACTTCATACAGAATTCCTACCTTTGTAGAAACTGGAGAAGAGAATGTTTGACAAACATAAACTCTTTCAGTGGGTTGTTTTCCAAGAATAACGAAAAGACAAATGTGTACAAAAAAGCTTATGAGAAATAAAAGCCAGACACTATTCTATTCATTCTTATTTCTTCAGGTGGTGCTTTAGCTACTTCAGGAAGCTCTTGAGCTGTGAGATTTTTCAGCCCAGATGAGCATTGGTATCAGAAATACTTAACTCCTGTTTAAAAAGCTAGATTCTTCTCAGAAAAATGAGATAAAAAGCAATCTACCCAGTCTGCAGGCTGAGTCCAGCCAAATATTTTCTCTTTGTCATTAATAAGAAAAACAGCGTCTATGCAAATTTAATTTTAAGTGAACTGAATGTACACATGCAAGTGAGCAAAAATTCATCTTTTGGGAAATCTGTCTGTATGGCACGAGGCTGTATGTCTGAAATCTTTGTATTGTGTCAGTGGCTCTGGGCAGAAGGGAATGCGCTCCCATGGAATAATTCCATTTAACCCATGTGTATGTTCATCTCTTACTTAGGGCATTTCGCATATTCCTCTCAAAGTGTCGGTAGAAAATAAGAACCCATTATCATTTCAATGCAGGGAAATGATAACTGGGTTCCTAAGAGTGTCTTGTGCAGGACTGGGTATCACAGTGTTGTGTTTGATTAAATCTTCTTAATGACACCAGTGGGGCACTTGGCTTTCATTGGTCCTTCAAAGCTTGCCCTGGCAGTCTCCTCAAGGTGCCTGAGAACCGCACTGCAAATGAAATCCTGGGGCAGAGGAAAGACACCAGGACACAGTTCTGAGAGGGCAGCTCTTCCCCCCCCACAGGGGTGGAGGCAGCAGAACAAGGCTCCTGCCTGACCATTTCCACTGAGCAGCTGCTCAGAGAGCAGCTCCCAGCCCAGCGCCCAGCACTCCCAGCTCTGACTGGAGCTGCCTGTCCGAACCATCCCAGCCCTGCCCAGGGGTAGGGCCTGTTTGCTGATAATTTAAATTATTTGTTTGGCTGAGCCTCACAGGGTCCAGGAGTGCCCGGACAGACAACGATCTGGTCTCAGCAGAAAACCTGTTCACTGATCGTGGCAGACTGGTGGCATCTTTGCTGCCTGTGGTGTTAATTGACGGTGAAGCCCAGGGCTTTAGGACAGCAGACACACAAATGGCCAGGTACTGCTGCCTTGCCACCTATCAGTGTTTCCAGCTAAAGGATCAGAGGGCTATATGGGATATCATTCCTAAAACTTTCAACAGAAAAAAAAAGTCTCAGAAGATGAGAATCTGTTTCTGATGTGAAATATCCTTTTTTTTTTTGTTTGAAATATTTTTTTTTTTTTTTTTTTTTTTTCCCCTGCTGGAATTGCTTCTGACTTATGAATGAAAATGAGAAGTTTTATGGTGTTGCTGTTTAATGTACTTAAATCCTGATATGACAGACTATACTATCACTACAGGAAGTAAATTAAATCCTCATCAAAGTGTTATGCACAGCCTCTGGGCTGGGCTATGTAGGACACAGTGCATAAATTGTATCGCTTGGCCCAGGGCACTATAAATCATCTGCACTTCTGGGTGCAATTTCCTCTGTATTTTCCCTGGCTCCAATGTGCAAATACAGAAGATGAGCAGAAAGTTACTGGTTTATGCAGCATTGGCCTCAAGACCCAAACCAGCATGTGATCTTCTTAGAAGTCACAAGGAATTTTACAAATAAATTTGGAGCTCATTCCAGCAGCTATCCAGTTTCTGAGTGCTTAAGGTATATTCAAATCTGATTTTCAATGCTTAGAAATGTATTGAAAATGAAAGTGGTAGTTGTCTAAAATTCATTTGCAGGTATGGGATCATCCAGGGAAATATTTTACAGGATTTCGGCAGAGATGTGGCTGCAGGTGTCCGTTAGAGGCACCACAGGGCACAGAATGCACCAGCCAAACATTCACTGCCCTCCTCCCACAGCCCCCCATGTGCCCAAAGCCTGTGGATGGGGATGCGTGCACAGCAGTTGCTGTTTGGTGCACCTCTGCAATGAGATATTTACATGGAATTCTAAATTATTTATACATTTTCTTCCAAGATACAGTGTAAGTACATAGATTAAATTACATCTAGGACCATATATATGAATATTGGGGATGTCTGGGTGGCTGTAAATTCATAGGGTCACATATTGATCTTTTGACTTAATTATATAGTGTTTTATCGAGTAAATGCCATAGGCAGAAGTTAAGGGAATAAACTACTATCTTTATTAAGAGAATCTTGATGTCAGCTTGCGAAGGGAATTGTCGTGTTAAACCATTTTTTCCATTTTTTTCCAGAGGAAGAGTGCTGAGTTGTAATAAAAAGTGTCTTTAAAAAAACCTAAGGGCAACCCCTCGTCTCGTCCCACGAAGTGGGAAAACATGGGGCCATTAATATGTTCATATATTCATACAGAGCAGATTTTTCCCAATAAATCCAGGTGATTATCCTCCCTGGTGATGCATCTAATTGATGATACATTTACAGTAATAAACACAAAGTACACATTATATTGCACTGATATTTAGATACTCTGCCAAGGTGTTGTGCCTGAAGGTTTACAGAGAGAAGTAAAAACGCAACAGACAAGCAAGGGAAAGAAAATAAAATACTCTTGGTGAAATTTACTTTCTTGCCATTTTCAGCTCCAAGGACCTGTTCAGTACTCCCTGTGCTGCTTCATCAGTGATGAGTGAAGCTGCTGTGTTGGTGGCTGAGAATCAAGGCACAGACACTGTCCACAGTGCTATGATTTCTGTAACTGCTGAACTGGAGTAATCTGGAGGGGCCATCCTTTCAAGGACCACAGACATGTCCTCGGGGATGATTTAGAATGCAAGGTGCGATTACCTTGCTGTACTGATAGGTTTTTGTAATTGTTTATAAAGGGCCAGACTCGAGCTGCAGGTAGAATTTATTAACTGATAGCTGTCCAATTATTAGAATATAGATAATGAAGGAGAGAAATGCCTCTGTTGATATCACTTTGTGTAATTACACAACTTCCTGGTGCGTGTTGCTTTCCCTAAATGGCTGTAAAGCTGACAAAGACATACTTTGTTGCTTGTAGCAGGAATTATTCCCTTGGACAATATTTTTAAGGAACCAATACACCACAGAATTACTGAATTTTCAGCACATTGAGACTGAACAATGGCCATTGCCAAGCACTCTCCTGAGATTACAGAGGATAAACCAAGAAGAGAACAAGAATTTGATTGTTATAAATATGAAGTACCAGTTTAATATAGTGAGCACTTAGCACTTGAAGCGATTCAGTCCTGCTCTCTTAAGACACTGAGTCATCACACATAATTATTGCTGCTCCTAATATTGCTCTGACCGGTTTCTTAACGATGCTAGGATAGGCTCCTTCAGGCTGTCCGTGTATCTGAACATGTAATCTGTTCTGGTCCTGGTCTTCAGGCTGTGCTTCTGTAGAAATGAGCACAAGAACACCTGGGTCTTTGTGGGAAGCTGGGATAGGAAATAACTTGAATCCTTCAGTCTTCTCTGCTGCCTCACATTCGCTCACAGCTCCCTTAGATAATCTCTACCTTTTCTATCTCATGGTACTGAAAGAAGTTTTTTCCTGTTACCTCTGATATTCCTTGCCAGCAATAACTCCCTTTTAACCTTTGTTTTTCTGATTGTGTACCTGTCTAGTTCTATAATGTCTTTCCATTTCTCCTTTATGCTGTGTTCTTTTTAGGTGTGTAAGTTCTTTAAAGAGTCATGCCAGGTGTTTTCCCTCTGGGGTACACTCCTTTGCCTTTGAGCTTTTAACAGAGTCTGGTTTAATATCTGCCAGTTCTTCTGCACTTCTTTTTCCCTTAGAATGTCTTCCCAAAAGATACAACCTACTGTCTCTGTGAATCTGCTGAATTTCAGTCTTCTCGTGCAATGGAGAATTCAGATATTTCTTGATTCCCCTCCCAAATTTCATTCTACTTTCAAATTCTTACTTAGCTTCTCCTTATGAGTTAGAATCAAATCTATGCCCCCAGAAACTTCCTCTGCCATCTGGACAAACGTCTATCCCTGATATACAGCGAATGCCTTCTGGGTAGCCTGAATTTTCCAAACATTTTTCAAGACACGGTTTGGGAATAAAATCTGTCTCTACAATTTTGTCCTTTAGATTTGTCTGTTAACCGTAATTTGGTGTGATTTTCCTCTTTATGTGCGGGTAGCTTGTAGTATACAAGACCTTTTCAATGGTATTCTTTAACTTTTTGGAGAAAGAAGAAATGCCTGAGGCTCAATTTACAAAGAACGAGTCACCTTTCACTCAGTGTTCTTACAATTAAGCAGACAAGAAAGCCTCAAAGTAAAAGAGTCAGTATAATTGCCATCCTTATTTCATAAAGGGGACTTCAAACACTGACTCTACACAAGTCATTCTTTATATCTGTGGAGGGCTTGAGAATTGCATTAAATCTCCTTAATTCTAGTCCAGTATCTAAGTACTTTTTTCTTGTACTAACCTAGTTCTAGTTCACTTTTTTCTAGTTTTTTTTTCTAGTTCACAGTTACTCAAGTTCTTTGTCACCCACTTTTGATATAATTTTGTTAATTGCCTCACATTTATGGGTTTTAAAGCCTTATTGAAGAACAAATTGCCTTCTTTAAGGGTTTCTTCAGAAAGGCAGATTATGGATAGAAAGGTAAAAAAATGGGGATGAGATTTAAGGGATTCAGAAATTATATTTTTGCTTCAAATGTTTATATAGCCGATTTACCTGTCCACAGTCATTTTATAGATACATATGTATGCATGTGTGTAAGAATTTTACATACATAACTCTTGGTTCAATTTTACATACATAACTTTTGGTTTCCCAGCCAGTTTAGATAATAGTGATAAATGCCATCTAAGCAGTTACTGTGTAGTCTTAGATGTGGATAATGTATTCCAAGCCTCGCTTCTCACAGTTACCCAGTGCAAAAAGAGAGAACAGGGTAGACTGTGGGGCCACAGCTCTCACAGAGGTCACCCCTGACCTCACAGCAAGGATGGAAGGAGAGAAATATTCACGGATCTCTGCCACTCTGCCACTCACTTAAATCCTGCACAGCTCAGCTGTGGCTGCGTCCTGAGCTCCCACATCTCCTCCAGAAGGAGCTCCCTGGCACTCAGGCACTGGAATAAGGGTTCTGTACAGCTGCACTCCAGATCTTTTGGCTACAGGACATCAAACCTGCACCCATTTTGCCACACACTATGTGTCTGTTTTCAGATCAGGAATGAAGAAATATTAGAACGGCATGCAGCAGTATTTATATATATGAGGATTTATATATATGTGCTGAACTTTTGAGGTTCTTGTCTATGGCTTTTGTAATTTAGGTTTTGCTCTCTGATTGCCTTTGGAGTATCTGCAGGGTTTTCTTGCATTTGCAGGGAATTTACATTTAAAATTGCCTGTGATGTGCTCTCTTTCCACTGTTCTAATTTCTCAATGTCATTTTGATTATTAGCATTTTTTTGATACAAGTTAAAGTACTTTGCTCCTCTCTAACCACACAGCTTTCATATTCCCCAAGCATCTATTTACTTTCCAGTGTGCTTTAGTATGCCTTTTTATAGGCAATATCTAATTTCCAGTTGTTCCCTTCACTTGCAGACCAGCTTATTTTTATAATTTGTCTCATTATTTCTCCTTTTTAATCTTTATATTTCAGAGGAAATGGAATGACACATTTTATCTGAATTTCTCTCATTATGAAGTTTGTTTTAATTGACACAGCTCTTCACTGAAGGACAGATGATTAGTTTTCAGCTCTTGCTCCTCTCCAAGGCGAGCTGGAGGGCAGCAGCAGCAGCTGGGGACTGCAGCCCTGGCCTCGACAGGGAGCCCCTCTCAGCACCAGCCTCCAGCCCAGCTCTTCCATCCTCCTTGGCTTCTCTGATTCCAGGTTCTGTGCAGTGTTTATTCCTGCCCACAAAACCTGCAGGGGAAACAGCGAGGCACAGAACACCACCACAGTCACTGTCTCTGGTTCTTAGTGACTTTGAACAGCTTTTCTAAAATTAAACAAGTGTCTTGCACGATTCAGTTCCAGAAAAGGCTTCAGAAAACAGAGTTTATGTCAGACACTCTTGCCTTGTAGCCACCCACCCAGTTAATGTTCCCTTCTTGCCATTGTTTGACTGCTTGTTTAGAATTTAATTTACAAGAAACATGATGCAGAATTTTTGGACAAATATTCTTGGGGGAATTGGAGGTTCACAGGTGTGGGCATTCTTGAGGTTGATATCTCTGTTAGCTGTGAGACTTTGTGACTGCTAACTGTGTTCTGATGAAATACTTGTGATTGCACCTTTGGGAACAATTCCTATTTTGGGGGGCTTTAAAGCACAGACTGAAACAAATGTAATTTTTTTACTCTTTCAAAATGCTTGTGTTAATGATGGTCTGGAGATGTTAATTTTCACTCTCAGTGGATTACAGAAATTTACAGAAGAAAATGTTCTTTATGTTGGAGAAAGAGAGGCAAGGAAGACATAAAGACATGTCAAGTCTTTGCCCTGAAAAATTCAGGTTTATGCCATTTATGAACCCAGCTTTTACACTGACTATTTCTCTTCTACTGAATTTAATTAATCTCCCCAGTATGGTTAAAAGAGCACCATTTTACAGCCGTGAACAGAAGCCTATTCTATGCACAAACTTGCATTTGTGGCTGAAGCACCCCTAATATATTTTTGTTATTTCTTTGTTGGATGTCAGCAAAAATCAGTTTGTAAGAATGACTTTTATTATCCCTAGCAGTTTACAGATGCATAATTTTTGCTGACATGCTCATGCAATTGAAGGCAATACCTGTTTCCATTACAAATGAGAGGCTTATATAAGGGTTCTTGTGTCCTAAATCTCATTTTAAGTGAGTCCTAGAGTTGTAAGGATAGTTAGATAAAGAATTTAGGTTTATATCTGTATATCTAGGTTTTAACTCTTATACACAGCTGTTGATTTTTCTCGTGTCTTCTCAATAAGGCAGTGCTCAGTGGGACAGTGAGTTTCAGTGACTGGTTGCTGGGGTCAAAAGAAATTCATCTTAGTTGTGTGGATGAGGAAATAGAGAGCTGTGAGCTCTTGCTAAAGGCAGATGAGGTTAAGGGCACTGATTGTTTACACAATGTACAATTGCACAATGTTTCAGTAGACACTGCAAGTGTTTGATTACCAGCCCTGCTGATTTTCCACACCTTTGGGGGTTCCTGTGACATGTCTGTGATCACTGGCCACTGCCAAGGGAGAAAGGGACAATGACTTCATGCATTTTTATTCACTTCAGAGAAAGTGAGAACATTTCATGCTTATCATCAGCATCGAGTACCTCATACAGCTAATATAATACATCTCACACATGGCTGTAACTGTCCAGGACACACAGGTATTCTAAAGTTCAGGTTTGTTTCATTTGTGAGGTCTCTGCCTTCTTAATTTGAGCTTCTAACTCAAATCTCAGATGATACTGAAGAATTGTTTCCTCTATTAAAGTACAGAGCCTGCAGTTATCATTAATACTGCTGATTTTGTTTTTCCTCAGAGCAGCTGCTCTGCAGAGCTGGTGGTGCTATCCTGGATGCTGCCCTCTAACATCCTCCCTTGTAAAATCTTGGAATGGAGCTCTTGGCTCGAAACTCTTCTCATCTGGGTTTTCTTTATTCTATTTATCCTGTCACCAGGTCATGCATTAGAAGCTGCCTCACTCCTCCTGCTTTCAGGAATGCTGGCAAGGGTTGGGGTCACAGGTCTGATTTTCATTAGTGATTAACCTTAATGTGTGTTTTTGTCCTCTTCTTTTTATTTTCTTTTTATTTTTTGAGAATCCGGCAGGACAAGTGCCCATGACCAGCTGGTACAAACAGCCATTGCAGAGATTTCACTAGGAAACACACAGAAATAGGAAATAGTAAACTCAAAGGAGTTCTCTTACTCTGTTAATATGCATGACAGGAGCTATTTCCTGGGGCATGTCTTTATTTTAATAGAGTAATTTAGAGTATTTTTGAAAACACATGCAATTAGCATTGATTTTTTTTTCACCATAACACAAGGTGCATAAATGAGAGCCTGAGATGTACTTTTCTTGTACTGTTTGAGATAGTGCTCCAACATCTGCACCTCACTTTCTCTCAGGTGGGAAATGCTTTGTTTGACACCTCTTTGCAAGCTCACACGAACATCTCCTTTCTCTCACTTTACCCCAGCGGTGATTAATGTATTTTCTGAACCAGTGAGATACTCACATTCCTACGAATCCTTTCCATTCCTGCTACTTTTACTGGGGATCTGTGCCCCATTGTGCCGTACATTACATTAAAGTTTCAAGTCGCTTAGAGGTGGTGTTCACATGTAAAATTAGCTTGGACTGTCCCCAGATTTGCAGAGCTTCCCAGTCACTTGTGCCTGGGGTTTGGATCTCAGGGGCTGGTTTTGCCTGCCTCCTTTCCAGAACAGGGCAGACCACAAGAGCAGTGCCCCAGCAGCTCCTGTCCTGTGTCCTTTGTGTCTGTCTGGGGCACTGATGTTCCCTCTCGGAGCTGCTCCTGTCCTGTATCCTTTGTGTCTGTCTGAGGCACTGATGCTCCCTCTCAGAGCTGCTCCTGTCCCGTGTCCTTTGTGTGGCACTGATGTTCCCTCTCGGAGCTGCTCCTGTCCCTCTGTATCTGTCTGAGGTTCTGATGTTCCCTCTCAGAGCTGTCCCCGTCCCATATCTGTGTGTGGCACTGATGTTCCCTCTCGGAGCTGCTCCCGGGGGTTTCTCCCCAGAAAGGGGAGCTGGGCAAAGCCTTCTCCTCGCGGTGAGCCAGCAGAGCAGCAGGGACAGGCAGGGAGCTGCCCCCACCCACAGCCCCTGTTTCAGATGCCCTGGGCAATCTCAGGTGCCCAAAAGGCTCTGTACAAGTGGCCCCAGGTGGCTCTGAGACTGAGCAGTGTAGGTCCCACACTGCTGGCACGTGTAAAGAGCATCCTGGTGACCATGTGGTCCCCTTGGCGTGATGCTTCATGCAGTGACACTCACTGCTGCTCTGGCTTTCCCAGTGACTCCGCAGATGGCTTTTGCATGCAGAAACTTATTGCAGATGTGTGATGAAGCTCTCTTATTTTTCCCCTCCATCACTCCCCCACCTTCCCCTGAAACAGATGTTGCCATAAACTGATATGTCATTTGATCCTGAACTTTTCTTAATGATTGTGGTGGCATTTCTAATATTTCTTAGAGGCAAGTGCAGCAGCTGCCAAATGTAATTGTTTCACTGAGGCAATGAAATACATTTTACCACAAAAATAGTACAGCTGCGACTTCGTGATTGTTGCTCCCCTTGTTCCACTGCAGAGCTGGAGAGTTGGAATAGTCAGTTCTAGACGTAGACACAGTTCTAGAATATCTCTGGATATTCCCCATTCCTAATGCCAGGGTCCTACAAAACCCATTGCTGTGTGCTTCTGTTATTTACATTGAACAAATGACACAAATCTGGACAACTCTGCTACGCTAACTTATCAAGAGACATTTTTACTTTATGTTTTGTCCTGTTTTAAATTCTCCTCCTTGACTGGCCCTTATGCAGACCCATGATGCTTAACCCAGATGAATTTTGTATGAGGCTATTTGGGCTTTCTTTCTGGTCTAGCTCACTGAGGGCGAGATCTGGCATTCTGCTTTATCCCATGGGTTTTTTTCTTTTATTCTTTTAACAGATTCATAGGAGAAGGATTCAGATAAATTCCCCAGTTCCTTTGTACTGTATTTGGCCTTTATTTTCTTTGGTTTTCTACTGAAGAAATGAAAAGATGTTAAAGTGTCTTGCACATGCTTTCTGCTACAGACAAAGATCAAGTAAGATGTAAGACAGTCCAGACTTTCTTTGACTTTGGTCCACCCTTTCTTCCCCCTTGACATTTATTTAAATGCTGTACTCCAAGCCAAAAGTGAATTTCTTTCATTATTCAAAACACCAGTTGATGGAGTTTATTTTTGCTATCACAGCATAACTTCCCAGTAATTTTCCTTATGCTTTTGAAAAATTTACATTGTTCGTATCAATCACTCTGTGTTTTTATACAATTGGTTGTGAAAATATTTTCAGTCATCTGTTTTAAAGATCAAAATAACAACTCTATCCCTGCAGAACACTTGTAGATATTCAGCACTTCTGATCCTGCCATGACCTGCTGCACTGCTCGTGGTTCATTAGGTCATGTTTTGAGGAGCTGCAGATGTTTGGACATGGGGTTTTAATTCGATCCATTATAGTAATTTAGGCCAGCTATGAAACTGTGCCCTGGATCCATATCTAAATTCAGAAAAGGCTGCATTTCCATCAGTGCTACAGTTATTAAAAGATATTAAAGTTTTGTATATTTGGGACTGCTGTTTTCTCCAGTGCCAGTCACTACAAAGCACTGATGGCACAGCCCCTTTCCTGTTATAAATAAATGCAGCTGAGCATCACTGCAGTGAGCATCATGGTGCAGTGCTCAGCAGCGAGGTGTTAACTGTAAATGCTAATTAACACAAAAGCACTGCTGGAATTATGGCTGCTGCTTTGCCAGCTCCTAGCAGTTTTCTAGAATGGGCCTTTGAAGACTGAGAGACAAGACTGATACATGTGGGAAAAAGTAATTACAATGAACAAGGATTCCAGTTTTGTTTCAGCTTACATACTTGTGAGGCATTTAATGTCTACAACCATCTGTATTTTTCCAAATTCAATCAGATTCTAAAATGTCTGCAGTCAGAAAAGGCCACTGCTTATTACATTGTCTCTGGGGACAGGAGTGTCTGGTAAAGATTCTTACTTCATCTGGCTGCTGTTGAGTCATCCAGCTGATGTTATTTGAATTTCCACTAGACTTGTACTTGGTACTGAAACAATGAAATGTTTACTCATAAAAAAAGAGAAAGAGTATGTGGAAAAATTTGTTTTATGACAGTGAGACAAATACCAGTAGACTGAAATTGTGGCAGGAAATGTAGCTTTCTTATAAAAGAAAAAAAAAAGGAAGAGACACTGGATTGGATCTTGAATTTTCTAGGCTTAATATTTTAAACATAAAGCCCTGAGAATTTATGACTGTATCATTTTGCATATCTCAAGCCAGCATTGCCTTCTCCCACAAATAGAGACCTTTTCCTGGGATTGAATTGGTTTTTTCTATTTCTCAGTGACTCAGATTCCTTGTTTACATCTCTATCTATCTAGCTGTCTCAGGACATGAGGTTTCATTTCTGAAAGAGCAGACATGTTTTCTTGCAAATATCACAGTGGAATTTAAAAAGTGATGTTTGCCCATGTCAGCTAGGTAAAAGCACTAGATAGAAATACCTATCTTGTTGTTCAATGAAGTTTGTGGTAAAAAAAAAATCCCACAAAATACTTCCTATTAGATACATAATTTGCTTTCATGATGAATTTATGGATGAGAGGAAATTTGGATAAACTTAGACATATAATTTATCTAATAAGCAGCTAATCCACACTAAGTGCAACAGGCCCCAGGAGAGGACACTCTAAAGCATTTCCCTTGCTAACAGATCAGTGATGTTATTTTGCCTTTTCAATTTCTTCAATTATTTTGATTTACTTTTGACAATTCACTTAATCAAAGAAAATTGCCCCTCTTAAATTTTCTTTTTAGCCTCCTATTCACTGATGAGATTAAACGGAAACTAAGTGTATTAACTGCAGCAGTCAATTTCCAGAATTAAGAGTATTAGTGTGTTTGTTTGTTTGTTTTTGATCGTTGGGTCAGGCTATTTCTCCTGGATTCTTTGTCCTCTGAGGAATGAAAGTGTTACAGCAACTTTTCATCAAGGAAGACTTTAGAGTTCTTACCTCTACCCACACATAGTAAAATGCATAAATGTGGGGGCTTGTGCCCCCTTTTCCATGCTGGGCCTGGGCAGAACTGCAGAGTGCTGACCCCCCATCCCAGCCCAGTGCCTTTGGAGCTTCCCCCAAAGCTGAGCTCTGTCCTCCCCTGCGGGCTTTCATACTGTCAGACTTGATTCAGTTCCTCCTGATTATTCAGATAACTGTTCAGATTATTCAGGCAACCTAAAAAACCCCATACCAGCAATTTGGACTGCTTTCATCCCTTTTTCGAGAGGTCTTAGAGGACTACTCAGAAAAATGGGTCAAATCTCAGAAGACAATTAATGAGTCAGAGAGTGACCCAGTTCAGAGCAAAGGAAAACAGTAATGAGCCCAAAGAAGCCATCCAGAAGAGAACATTTGCCTGTACACCATTCCTTACACCAACTGTTACATGGTCCTTCATTCAGATTATATATTGAATTGGTGATTAGCACTGTCAGCCCAATTTTAGAGATATAAAGAAGTCCATACATCCCAAGTGCTCTAGTACATTGGAGGTATAAAAAATTGAAAACAAAACAAATTATGTCCTGAAAAGTGATTCCTACATTATGTTCAAGAAAAGCCTCATCAGTGTTGTCTTAAACCTTCTGTTGGTCAGGAAGCAATAGATTAATTGGGGATTTTAATTGATGTGTATGGGCAGGCAGTGAGGGAGGGGTGTTTCTGCACTGATGCCTGGGAGAAATGAAAAGTAAACATTTCAAAAGCCACGCAGGGAGCAATTTTCATTTGAATAATTGCTCCTGAGGTTGGCACTCTGGAGAAGCAACTGTTTCATCCCATTCTCCATGATCTGAGTGTGTGTGATCATACATCAGCCTACACAACATCACCTGTTTCCCAGATAACAACGGTTTACAAACGATCCATCTCTTCCTGGAAATACTTTCATTTAAATGATTCATAGGAACACGTTTATTAGAAGGAAATGTTTACATGAATTTGTACAATTCATTTTGATTCACTGACTTTCATTTGAGCTCAGAACAAAAATAAATTTCGGAATGAGTCATGGAGGAGATGTTCCATTTTCTGGCCAGCCCGGGGGTGGCCATCAATAATTCTCAATCATGCTTTAAAACTTCTGGCAAATTCTTCTCACAGCAGCACTGCAAGTTGGATTCAGGTAGCTGTAATAACTCGGAGAAGGAAGCAGGCACGGTGCATGCTATGTGTATGTTATGTATGTTTTAACATGGTGTATGTTATGTGTATGTTATGTGTATGTTATGTATGTTTTAACATGGTGTATGTTAGGTGTATGTTAGGTGTATGTTATGTGTATATTTTAACGTGGTGTATGTTATGTGTATGTTTTAACGTGGTATATGTTATGTGTATGTTATGTGTATATTTTAACACCCTGTATATTACATGCTTTGCTCAGGAGTGCCAAAGAAGGAGCTGCAAACAGAGCAGCCCCAGACTGAGGGGACACCTGGCATCCCTCAGCTGAGACGCGACAGGTAACAGAGATTTATTGCTAAAAGGATGAGGCCTGGCCACTCCAAGGGGGTAGCTGGGTTGTAATATTTTACAGTTATCCATAGTCTGGGAGGGGATGTGGTGTGTTTGGCCAATGCTCTCAGGCACGGGGTTGGTTCTTGGGGTGGTCCAGGAGGTGGAACATGATGACCCTTGTGGATGCCTCCCAACTCAGGATATTCTGGGATTCTCTCTCCTCACTTATTCAAACATATCCTTGACCTGTGTCTTTTCAAACTGAGGTCAAATATAGAGAAAGACACAAAGCAGTTAGAGAAAAAGAAACATGAATTTTCTCACAGACTAAATATGACTTGTTTCACTATTCTGGTAACATCACAGTCCTTGAAACTGAATTGTCAGAATGGGCACCATGTGGGAGATTTAAAGGCACTTAGGCACTTTTATTGACTTAGCCACCTGAATATCCTAAAAAGCTGACCCTCTCTTCAAAAAAGATCTTTATTAACCTCTAAATGCATCACCAAATTACCTCTATAACCTCTTCCTTTTTTACTGTTTGCTTTTGCGTAATGTAACAGCAGGGCTTTGAGGCTCTTGCTGTGCTCTGTGTCTGCCCTGTGGGCAGCCCATATTTGTACAGAGCTGTGGTAAAGCTTTTTCTTTCCCCATGTGAGGCAAGATCATTTAAACAGCAGCTGTCTTTCTTGTGGGGGGAAAAAGTACTTATAATTTTGAATAACTACCTACTCAGGTCTTTCTTCCAATCCACTGAAAGCTACTAGAGAGTATCGAGGAAAAGAGTCTAGGGAGAGAAAGTTAATAGTCATTTTGTCATGAAATTGTGTTTGAAATGTAATGATGTTTACAAAAAAAACCAGTTTATTTTAACGGAAAGATTTTGAAACAAACTGCTTGCAAATAAATGACACTTTGGTTGAGATTCATTTTAGGGAGCCTTTCTAGGCTCTCGAAACAAATGAACTGCTGCCAATAAAGACTAAAAAACAGCAATAAAAAGGCGTTACATATTCCATATCAGGCTTTGGAAAGTCCACAGAAGCCAGAGGGGAGCTGCTCCCCTACTTCACCGAGCAGAATTTCAGACCTGGAGACAGCAGATTTGAGAAGGTTTCCCTGTTTTTCTTCAAGTGGGACCAGTTTAACCCCCCCTCCCCTCCCTTCTTGCTGCTTATTGAGGCCAGCAGAGCTGAACTCAAGCAGATTTGTCTCCACTGAAGCAGGCTGCAGAGTGATGCACGAATTACTTCTGAGAGACAACTAGTTGGGTTTTAAGAAGTGTTTTCTGCCCCTTTGCAAGTATCCTCTGGGTGCATTCTGGCTCCCATCCTCACCAAGCTCATGTTCAGGTGGCAGCTCTCATCTCCAGTGCAGTCCTGACACACAGCTGTACTAAGTGAATTAAATCCGTGTATTTCCTAATAATGGTGATTGCAGCTCAGTACAGAGGAAAGTAATAACTTCTGTGTATCATTTACATCAGCTATCCCATATTTTAGAGAAACGGGAAATAAATGTTCAAGGTTAGTGTCATGTGGTTGCCACTGTGTTTTCTGGCAGCACAAGCAGGTGAACAGCAGGTGTATTATGCAGAACAGCCTCCACCAGGATAAAGCGATAATTGAAATGGACGTTGATGTCACTGAACAATTTATCTTCCTTAAAAGGGTTTTGCTTTACAGAAGAAGCTAATTTAGTCTGGGAATTAAATTGATGGCCACGTGGGAACATTTGTCTAATTCACTTAGAGTTGTATCATTAGCCATGATTGTTTGATCAATATTTACAAAACACTGGAATTTACTCAGTTGACAGATGTCAGAGTTCTGCTCCTCATTACTGAAAGTAGATTCTTTGTGGGTAACCTGCAACAACATCTACTTCCTTAGAGACTCAAAATGCTAATGTGAAGTTAATAATGGATTTTTGAATACTTGATACAGTCTTCTACAATCTTTTAGGGACCAGCTAAAACCAGGAACTGCTCTTCCTAAATACATAATATTAATATGTACTACATGCAGAAGGTTTTAGTGGCCTTATAGGATTGGATAAAACCTGGGGGATGCCAAACATGCTACATCTAGCAGCTGAAAAAAGAATTACTCGTATTCTCAGCTTATGTGTGGGAACTAGCGGAGTGCTTCAGGGAAGGAGATACTGCTGAATTACATGTATATTGCTGGGGCTGCCTATCCTCCCTCTTTAATTGTGTCATATTATTAGTCTTCTATCAGTTTTACTCTACCTGTGGAAGCTGAACCCCTGACAAATGTATTTTAGACCAGTATGAGAAATTCAGGTTAAAAACTTTCCTACATGTTCATACTTTAAAAAAAGAAAATAAATTTATCTTTATGTTAAGAACTTTCATTCTTCTCATTAAAACTTTTCTTCCTTCCTACAATTTAAATCATCATGTAATCAGCTTGCATTCTGTGAATCGTGACTATGACCACTTAAAATGGTTTATCTAATCTCAGTTCAGCATTGTCCTATTTGGTGGAGACTTTTTACCAAGTGGCAAAATTATATCTCCTCCTCCCTTCTCAACCAAAATTCACTTCATCTCTCATTTTAGCACAACTTTCGGAAGTTGTTTGTAAGATTTATCACTATACATTGTATATTCACAGCGAATCATCATAGCATAATTTGTGAAATTATATAAAGCAATTTGGGATACTTGCCACTAAAAATGTGTGTATTCATGGTGGAATCTGAGCTGCAAAGCCCGGTGCCTAGATTTGGATTTGGATGTGTGAATTCGGAGGAAGGAGCTTTGTTCAATTCTGTTACAGACAGGAAGGTTCCCTCTGCCTCTCGTGGTAAAAACCAGTGTTGTTCCTCTGCAGACCTGAGAACAGTCGATTTTGGGCAATGATTACCAGAAATACCTGTTTATCAAACAGTAAACAGAGGAGAGAGGCCTGTTTAAACAACATGAGTTTATTCTTCTGTGAATGTTGACTGTTTTCATTGCTTTCGTATTTTTTAACTCTCATGCCTGTGGCACAGACTTATCACTGAATTATCCTGGGTGTAAAACTGGATAAGTTTATGGAAATCATTCCTGATTTTCCCTGGCTACCCTGTATTTTTGTTCTTTGTTGATTCTTAGAGATTTTGATGCCTCCTTTCTGTCTCTTCCCTCTCCTTTCCTTTCTCCCTCCCGCCCCCACCCTTCTTCTTTTAATAATGGATTGTTATCTTGTAAGCTTTTCTGCCTCTTAGCCTGGTTTAAAAGAAATATGCAGTTACGTCATAATGACAAGCAACACGGGAGTAACTTCCTCCATATTCTTTTTCTTCTCTTGCTTGACTTGCCCTCTGCAGTTAAAATGACATATTTTCCACTTGTGCAATTTTATGATCTTCTTAAACCAACATGTACAAATACATAAAACACAAGTAACTTGGGTAGCTCACACTGACATTTAAAACCAGAAGCGTGACTGCATCAGGTAAAATATGTCTTTCTTTTCACTACATTTTTCATTTTATTGCATTTCTCACATTGCAAATACTTTTTAAAAAGTGTATGCTAATCTGTTAAGCAGACACGATGCAGTGAGGTGCCCACCTGTCAGGGGAGGATCAGTGCATCCCTGTCGGCACACCTGGTCCTTGTCTCAGCCTTTGCTGAGGATTTGTCACACAAAGGGCGAATGGCAGCTCTGCAGCAGCCCTGGGCTGTGAGCAGGGTCGGGGTGAGGCACCTGGACCCTCACACAGCTCTTTGGGAGGGGAAGCTGAAGTGGAGCCCGATGTCACTGACACCTCCAGGCTCAGCTGTCCCAGCCCTGGAGGGGAAACCATCCCTCCCCTCAGGAACCTGATCCAGTGAAGGCCATGGCATCAGGGTGATTCTCTCATTCTCTGGGGTTAGGAGCCAGCCTCAGCTGAAATCTAGTCCTCCATATGTTTTGGGTGAAGTAATTTCTCATTGGTAGTTATATAAGAATACAAATGTCTTGTGCAGACCTATATTGAAGTTAAATTTCTTTCAGTCAGTGTAGAATGAAGAATCAACTCTAGGAATTCCAGGTAATGTATTTCCATATGCTTGAATTTCTGTCTGTAATTAAAACTGTCAAACTGATGCTTTTGAAAAGTGTATTTCCTTGAATTCCTTCCATTCTCTTTGGTCCTGGCTTGGCAGTAGGAAAACAGAGACCGACATGGTGATAGATTTGACAGCTGACCTATTACTGTCCAGGAAAATGATACCAGGATGGACCTCCTCTAATAAGAATTCAGAAGGGATTAATGTCACTTTCAGTCTAATAAATGTTTGACCTTTATTATGGTCTTACAGAAATGATAGCTGCTCATACTCTTCAATTTTAAATGCATGCTGAAAAACCTTCAAATGTGGAAAGCCCACTGATTCAAGGCAAGTTCAAGAAATTGCTCCTGACCTCAGGCATTTTAATCAATTTATGAATAACAGGATAAGCTGGCTCATGTTGAAGGTGGCAATCTAAGGAACTAAAAAATCTGTTTCCTAAAGCTACATATAAGGCTTTCCCTTCTTTAGGAAGTTCTGTTTTATGATTCTGCAGATTTCCATTGGTGTACTTTCATTTCAGGTTCTGGGAAGAAAGCCAGAAGTTTAATCCCATTTTGTAAGTGACTGGGGCCAAATTCTATTCCCAGAAAATTAAATGAGAGTTCTGTGATGGAGTTCAAAAGAATTGGGAATTGACCTCTATCTAATATCTTTCAGAATAATTTATTAAAACGATTTCACTTTTTTTGCTATTGCATTGCCAATGCAAATTTGTGCATTGGGTTTAAGACTTGGGCAAAGGGGAAAAGCAGCTGAATAATGATTGACATTCCAGTTATTTTATCTTTATGCTTAATGCTTATTACTCCTAAAGCCAATGCAATGCACGATTTCATGACATTACAGAAAAACATTACCAAAAGGGCCATATGTGCTAAATAAAGGAAATGGTTTGAAAAACATAATGCCCCGATCTCAGTAAGCCAAAATATAAGATTAGACCCAAACAAACCATGAAGGATCAGGAACTGCAGCACACCTTTCTGTAGGAAATGTAGGTGGAGTGTTTAAAGCTTGGGGCCAGTTTAATATTAAATGGCCATTTTTATAATACATTGCCTAAGTGATTAATCCTCCACTGTGCATTTCCACCTTGCTTTCCTGTTCAAACTCTCCTCGAGCAGCTTCCTCAGCTTCACTGTGAGAACTCGTGGCTTCGTTGAGCTTCTGTGCTAAAGCCTCTCCTGCCTTTCCCTTTTTGCCAGGATGGTGATGCACAGCCAGTCTATTCCGCAGCTTGAAAACCTCATTGATGCTCGTCGTTCACATCTGCCAGGTGCTTAACAAGTTCCAATTGAAGGTAAGGGTATGGATTAAGTTAATACACAATCAATATTGTTGTAATGAATGGTTCCTTTCATGAACAGGCGGCTCACATTCTTTTGGGCTGGGATTTTCAAAGTTGTTTTCAGGAATTAACATATTAAATTTCACCGGTGCTTTTAAGATAACGGGACACCCAACTTCCTTGTGTACATATAATAAATCCTCATTGAATTTTGTCTTGGATTAGTCTTCAAAGAAGAGGGAAAAGAAATGGTTTTTTGCAAGTTTTTCTTCATTATTTTGGAGAATTGCCAGCCCTAAGTCAATTAAATTGTATTATCTGCTTTAGCTGTCTCAGCTTGTCAGTTAAAGAAAAGCATGAGACCACATGGTTTAGGAAGAAAGTAAAATTTCAATCACAGAATTTTCTAACTAATTCTTTGGAAAGCTTCTGTCAAGAAATACAGGATTCAGACTTCTCTTGGAAAAAGGATAGACTCTGTGACTTGATGGCATTTCCAGACTTATTTTCTACCATATTTTATTAATATATTTTATAATAGTTCAATTTCTAAATCCAATATATTGCTGTAAATGCATTCACTTTTGCAGTCAGAATCTGGGGAAAAGTTGACGCCAGAGAGTAAACTGATTTCTGGGAATAGACGAAAATATGGGATGGCAGTCTCTATCTCTGTTTTTTGACTACAGAGGAAGCTTAGTTAGATGAAAAAAATCTACTTCCAATGGCCCTGCATCCTTCAAGTACATCAATAACCTTTCTCAGTTTTGGCAGTAATGCTTAGGATGGAAATGGACCCAATTTTGGGGCTCATGGAAGAAATTTTGGTGTCTGATTCAATTACTTATTGAAGTTTTTAAAGAGGGAGTTATTGCTTGTCTTAACAGCCACAGAGAATCTGAAGAGTAAAGGCTAGTAGGGCTTTTAAAATAACAATTTACAGGGAAGCCAAGGAGAAATTTTTGAAAACTGACACTTTTCTTCACAGTTTTTTTTTCCTGAGCTTGACAATGTTAGTGTACTAATATTGCAAATTTTTGGGTTACTTTAACACAAGCAAGTGCCATTTCATGCCTGTATTTAATTAAACACTCTCAATGGTCTTGGACGAAGTTTCTGAGTTACTGAAACTTGTATTATTTTGTTGTTTACTCCCCATAGAAGATAATGACATTATTGTTTGGGTTTCTGTCATTTGAGGCACTAGCTGTGTGTAAAACCCAGATGCTATACTCACTACAGGATCCATCCTAATGATTATGTTCCTTAAATCAGCTTGTGCTGATTTATGGCAGTGTCACATATCACTTAAGTGAATCCATGCCATCCTGTGTTTATTTAATTTACTGCTTCGCTGTCCACTTTGCAGTGTTTCTTGCAGCCTTCCTCACTTTAAAAGGTTGATTGGGAAGTTTTTAGTTTCTCGTGGGAACACAGATATGTTCTGAAAATATAGATTCAAAGAGGCCTCTCTGTTCAAGGATGGGATTTCTGGAGAAAACCAGATAGACCTGTGCCAAATTGATAGAAAATTGGAGGGTGATGCGGAGAGCCTCTGTTTGAGGAAAGCACTTTGAGTCAGAGACAGCCTAACCTCAAACCCTGAATGCTCATTTCTCAGGCTGGATTTTCCTTCTGTCTATCCTTTCATCTACACAGTCACAAAAACCTTTGAAAGACCTTGCCTTTGCTGTAATGTGCAAAACAGACCTTTTCAAAACCTTCATTTTGTGCAAGTGGAAGCTCGCGCCAATTAACTCTGCTCATTCCCAGTAATGAGCTCTGACTGCAGGCTGGGCCAGGCACAGGGGGAGCACACACCATCAGGACGTTATCCATGGAGTGTGGATGTCTTGGAGCTGGATTTTTTTTAGTGTAGTTTGAAATAGTTTATGGTGGATGGTAGCACTGTGTTTTTACCTTTGGGGTAATTGGTTTTAGGTGTACTGCACTCCCCTCTAGGGAAGGTGAACTGAGGCTTGTATTTGGCTGCTAAAGTAATGGAGACAAATGTATTGGTAATGTTAATAGTGGTGTATTGTTTTGTTGTTTTGGACTTTAGCTTGTATTGGAGTTTTAACATGTTTGGTACAGCAGCGCTTAATGGTGGAGTTATTTATTTAAGATACAATAGTTTATAGT